>WNYA01001836.1:0-57855 GCA_019512145.1 Engystomops pustulosus | reverse complement strand
AGTCAATACCATAAGTAACGTACTCCACCCCAATGGTCTCCGTTCCACACGAGCACGTAAAATACCTTTACTTTCAAAGCGTCATGTCAAGGCTCATTTACAGTTTGCTCATGATTACTTGGAGGACTCTGAGACAGACTGGTTCAAGGTTCTCTGGTCTGATGAGACCAAGATCGAGATCTTTGGTGCCAACCACACACGTGATGTTTGGAGACTGGATGGCACTGCATACGACCCCAAGAATACCATCCCTACAGTCAAGCATGGTGATGGCAGCATCATGCTGTGGGGCTGCTTCTCAGCCAAGGGGCCTGGCCATCTGGTCCGCATCCATGGGAAGATGGATAGCACGGCCTACTTGGAGATTTTAGCCAAGAACCTCCGCTCCTCCATCAAGGATCTTAAGATGCGTCGTCATTTCATCTTCCAACAAGACAACGACCCAAAGCACACAGCCAAGAAAACCAAGGCCTGGTTCAAGAGGGAAAAAATCAAGGTGTTGCAGTGGCCTAGTCAGTCTCCTGACCTTAACCCAATTGAAAACTTGTGGAAGGAGCTCAAGATTAACGTCCACATGAGACACCCAAAGAACCGAGAGAACCTGGAGAAGATCTGCATGGAGGAGTGGGCCAAGATAACTCCAGAGACCTGTGCCGGCCTGATCAGGTCTTATAAAAGATGGTTATTAGCTGTAATTGCAAACAAGGGTTATTCCACAAAATATTAAACCTAGGAGTTGAATGATGATTGACCCACACTTTTATGTTTAAAATTTATAAAAATTTATCTGAGCAACATAACTTTTTGGTTTGTAAGATTTATGCATCTGTTAATAAATCCTGCTCTTGTTTGAAGTTTGAAGGCTCTAACTTATTTGCTTATTATGAAACCTGCTAAATCTGCAGGGGGTTGAATACTACTTGTAGGCACTGTATATATATATATATAGATATATATCCTGGTGTAAAGCTTCAAATCACCTTCATTGACATAGAGGTCACTGTTTATTATTGTAATCCATGTATGCTGAGTGCTCCCTCTAGTGGAGGCTTCGGCTGCCAGAATTTTATCATTCTACTATGAAGAGGATTTGGAGCTCTACATCCGAAACTGGGAAGTTGTTGTTGGAACAAAAAATTCCAAGAATTTGTAGCAGTCTGCCATTGTAACACTAGACAGGGAAAGAATGGAGGAGTTGTAGCAGCAGCAGCGGAGGGTCTATAATTAGCAAAGCCTCATTTCTAAGTAGATGATGTTTGACATTCTGATAATTATCCATTTGACAACTGTCAGGAACTTCTTATGTCTTTTGGAGTTTTTTTTTATAATTGAAACGAGGATTTGATAGAATATAAACACAGTCATCTCTGATTTGACAATGAAAAGATATCTGATGAGCTTTTGCTATGGTTATAACTGAGGTTGAGAAGTTCCAACCATGGTCAGACACTTGAGAGCTATGGAGGTCATCCGGTCACCAACTCATACATAAAGATTGAGAGAACTTTCCGGATTCCACTGTCAGAATTGTTATGGCCTATTGGGGTGTGATGACCTTCTGGGAGGTCCCTCCAAAGGTCTAGGCCATCAGCTTCTTAACCTTCTAGAACTTTGGTTCACCTCCTCGGAGGTGGCTCCAGCCTTAATGGACAATAGGGTAGACGTTGGGTGAGTTTAAGCAAGGGAAGGCCAATGATAGTCAGAGTTCTGTGGGTTTAAAACATCAGAAGCTCATTTCTCCTTTAAGATTCTCTTAGAGGGGCTCAATTTCTCCTTGAGAAGGGCATAAACAATGGAAAAAGGTATGCAAATTAGCTTTCCTCCAGTAGAGGAATAGGTAGACACTGTGTAAATTGTTGTCCAACCCATTAGAAACAGTCACATGAGAGCTAAGGGGGAGCTGATTCAGTAGTAGATGTAGGGTTAGGAGTAACCGAGAATGGTTTGTGGGTCCACTAGCCATTCAAGTCAGTTTTGGTTGGAGCTCATCCCAATGGCTTTATCCAAGTGACCCTGTCAATTCTTAGTCTCTAAAGCCCTACGCGGGGATCTGTAGTTTGCAGAGACCGGATCACAATGTCTCTACCTCTCGGAATAGTCCTGGTTCTGGTGACAGCTGGTCCAGGCAGGTCTTAGAGATGACAAAGCACCAAGGGGTTGGACAGAAGAGTAGTTTCGGTCAGGCCAAGGTCAGGGCAGGTGGAGGACAGACAGAGTTCAGGTATAAGCCTATACAGCCACCAGCCCCCTGTAGTATACAGCCACCAGCCCCCTGTAGTATACAGCCACCAGCCCCCTGTAGTATACAGCCACCAGCCCCCTGTAGACTTTAGCCGCCAGTTCCCTGTAGAAAATGGCAATCTCTGCGATCTCCCCCAGTGAAGGCAGCTGTGTCTCACTGACACAGCTGTCATCCTAGACCCCTATGTGCATTGCGGGCAGCCACGGGCCACTGCGCATTGCACACAGAGACACAGAGCTGAGCTAAGTCACTGACTGTCAGAAACTGGTGGGAGCCCCTTAAAAAGTGAAAGTGGTGGGGGCCCCGGGGCTCGAGCCCCATGAGCCCCTCCTTTAATCCGGCCCTGCTTGTAGGCCAGTTCAGGTTCTTGAGGGACACTCATGGTGACAATCGTTGACCATGATCACAATCATGTTATTGACCACGTTCCACAACTGTTTTTGTTCCTGGTGGTCATGTTCTCAGTTCTATCATCTGGTAATTGCTGAAGTCCTTGTTTCCAGCTTCTTGTACCTGTGTTCGTCATTCCATCTCCTGGTCTGTTCTTTGTGCCAAGTTTGGGTTGTTTTTGGTCTATTCATGGTGTCCAAATTTCTGGTTCAGTTCTTGTCTTCTGGTTCATCCGTTCTGATCTCCAGTCCAGGAACCAGTCATGGTTCCAGTTCTTGCTCCATTCTTGGTCTCCTTGACTAAGTTCTGTTCCATTCTGGTATCCGTGTTTCTTCTAATTTGGTCTAACACTGGTATACACGTTCTGGTCAATATCTGGTCACCTACCTAGTTCTCCGGTTGGTTTAGACACCCGACCCTGTTCACAATCCACACATATCATCCACATTCTGGTTCTAGTTGTTGGTTCATTATGATTCCTGATTCCATTTAAGGTCCATTCATGGTTCCAGTTCCTGTCGAATTCCAATTCCTGGTCCTTGGCCAGTTGTCCATGTTCTGTTCTAGCTCCACGACCCTGGTCGCACTTCACTCCCTTTCATCCAAATTTCTGGTTCCAGTTCTATGGTATTCCTGGTCTTGTTGTCCTGGTTAATTTTCGTGTCCAACTTGGTATCAGTTCCTGGCTCTATTTCTGGTCTAATCATGATAGCCAATTTCTGGTCCCCATACTGGTCCATACCTAGTTGTCCATATTTATAGACCCCACGACCCTGTTCCACACTTCCAAATGATATCCAAATTTTGGTTCCAGTTCTGGTCCATTCCTGGTCTTTTTGTTCCTGGTCTAAGTTTTTGACCATTTGGCATCAACATTCCTGGCTTTAGTTTCTGGTCTAATCATGATAGCCACATTCTGTTCCTGTCCATACCAGTTGCCACGTTTCTGTTCAGCTTCAATGACCCTGTTTTATACTTCACGCCTGATCATGTTCCTATGATGTCATAGCTCAGAATCCATCTTCGAGCAGACGCTTACTTGTTGGCCACAACTAGTGGATTGGCAGCAATCTATACCTTTAGTTTGTAATGGGTTAAAAAAAATGCAATCCTTAACTTGACCTTAGTCTTCCCCTTCACCAGTGTCCTCTTAGAACTAAAATAAATATATGAACAAGAGGAACTATGGGGGTCACTTACTAAGGGCCCGATTCGCGTTTTCCCGACGCGTTACCCGAAATTTCCGTTTTGCGCCGATTTACCCTGTATTGTCCCGGGATTTTTGGCGCACACGATCGGATTGTGGCGCATCGGCGTTGGCATGCACACAACGGAAATCGGTGGGGCGGGGCTGAATGAAAACCCGACGGATTCGGAAAAACCGATGCATTAAAAAAAAAAAAAAAGTGTGCGGGACTTGCACTTACTTCACCAAGTATAGGATTGTGAACTTCAGTGCATTCCGCGGGCCTCGGGGGAACTAGTGCAGCAGCGCCACACTGGTGGACGGCGGAGGAACTACCTTGTGAATCGCCGGAAGACCCGGAATCCACCGCAGAGAACGCGCCGTGGATCGCGAATCCAGCCATTCGGCCATTCGCGATCCAGCGGCGCGTGCTGCTGCGCTAAAGTTCCCCCGAGGCCCGCGGAATGTCCTGAAAGTTACCGGCTCATTCATGGTGATGACCCCCATGTGTTTTTCCTGGACCAAATTTGGTTAAAAGACCTCTAAGCAGGATTTTGGCCGAGTAGAAACATCGTAGTTGACGTCCACTTGTCAATCTAATATTTTGGATGTTATATTATATATATATATAGCAGAGTTGTTTTCATGGAGTGTTGGAAAGTTGACTTTTGCCTTCTCTTCCTTTCAGCTAGCTTGACCTCGTAGTCTCTTCTCCCATGGACTTTACTTTGGTCACCAATGCTGTGCGTTGACCCCTACTGCTCTCTAATCCACCACAGCTTCCCTGAGATCATAACACGGTCACAGTGATCTGGAAAGGCATTGGAAGAAGTAATGAGTATATTGAGATGCATTATGTATTATCCGAAACCATTGGATTCCAGGAATATACTATGAATCTATCAATTCTAAGGAGAAGAGATTCCTGGAAATTTTGACTTTTTTTAAATCTGATTCGGGAAGTGTTTTTAGTAAGTTGCAGGGATTGTTCAACCTTGTGGATAATAACTCCTTATTTTATATAGCGCCAACCTATTCCGCATTCTTGCCAGATTGTCCCCATGGGGCTTACAATCTAACCAACCTTCAGTATGTTAGAGTGTGGGAGGAAAACCCGAGGGACCCGGAGGAAACCCACACAAACAGTAGAACAACTACAAAATCTTAGCAGTACTTGCAATATTCTGAGAATCAATGTGACTTTCTTGATCATATCTCCAGATCCAACCATCCCACCAATTTTATCAAAGTGTTACCCAACCACACAATCCCCTCATAAATATTGGGGCAGATTTACTACCCGGTCCATTCGCGGTCCAGCGTCCGGTTCTTTGCAGTGGATTGGGTCTGGCGGGATTCATTAAGGCAGTCCTCCGCTGTCACCAGGTGGCGCTGCTGCCGTGAAGACATTGGAACGCACTCAAGTTCACCGGCCTATTCCTAGTGAGGTAAGTCAAGCTCGCGACACTTTTCTTTTTTTAAATGCGGCGGGTTTTTCCGAATCATTGGGTTTTCGTTCGGCCACGCCCCCGGATTTCATCGACGTGCATGCGGCGCCGATGCTCCACATCCGATCGCAGGTGCGCCAAAATCCCGGTGCGATAAGGGAAACCGGCTCAAATCGGAAATATTCGTGGTAACACGTCGGAAAACGTGAATCATTATGTTATTATATTGTTACCCAAAAGTATTGAGATTTGTTTCTGGATATAGGATTGCATTCTGGTGAAATTCAGTGGGTCCTGCTATGGGATCAACTAACCCCACTCAATACTAAGGACCATAACAAAGGTCATCCCATTATCCGTAGTAGTACCTCTGATATTTCCACAAAAGCTAATACATTATCAATGAGCTTAATATAGTATATCTTCTCCTGGTGTAAAGCTTCAAATCACTTCATGACATAGAGTCATGGTTTATTATTGTAATCCATGTAGCTGAGTGATCCCTCTAGTGGAGGCTTCGGCTGCCAGAATTGTATCATTCACTATGCAAAGGATTTGGAGCTCTACATCCGAAAATGGGAAGTTGTTGTTGGAACCAAAAATTTCCAAGAATTTGTAGCAGTCTGCCATTGTAACACTAGACTAGGGAAAGAATGGAGGAGTTGTAGCAGCAGCAGACGGGTCTATAATAGCAGAGCCTCATCTATAAGTAGATTATGTTTGACATTCTGATATTATCCATTTGACAACTGTCAGGAACCTTCTTATGCTTTTGGAGTTGTTTTTTTATAATTGAAACAGAGGATTAATAGAATATAAACACAGTCATCTCTGATTTGACAATGAAAAGATATCTGATGAGCTTTGCTATGGTTATAACTGAGGTTGAGAAGTTCCACCATGGTCAGAACACTTGAGAGCTATGGAGGTCATCCGGTCACCAACTCATACATAAAGATTGAGAGAACTTCCGATTCCACTGTCAGATTGTTAGGGCCTATGTGGGGTGTGATGACCTTCTGGGAGGGTCCCTCCACATGGTCTAGGATAAACTGTGAGGCCATCACTTCTTAACCTTCTAGAACTTTGGTTCACCTCCTCGGAGGTGGCTCCAACCTTCATTTTTACTCCTTAATGGTGAGAAGTTGTGGTGAGTTTAAGCAAGGGAAGGCCAGTGATAGTCAGGGTCTCTGTGTCTTCTGTGGAAGATATATGGGTTCTGTGGGTTTTAAAACATCAGAGCTCATTTTCCTTCAACATTCCCGTATGAGGTTGCTCAATTTCTCCTTGGAAGGACATGACAAGAAAAAGGTGAAAATTAGCCTTCCTCAGTAGAGGAATAGGTAGATACGTGTAAATTGTTGTCACAACCCATAGGAACAGTCACATGAGAGCTAAGGTGGAGTGATTCATAGTAGTGATGTGGTTAGGTGTAACGAGAGTGGTTTGTGGGACCTCTAGGCATTCAGTCAGTTTGGTTGGAGCTCTCCCAATGGCTTTATCCAGGTGCCCTGTCAATTCTTATTCTCTAAGCCCTAACGCGGGGATCTGTAGTTGCAGAGACGGATCACAATGTCTCTACCTCTCGGAATAGTCCGGTTCTGGTGACAGCTGGTCCGGCAGGTCTTGGAGATGGCCAAAGCACAAGGGTTGGACAGAAGGTAGTTTATGGAAAGCCCAAGGTCAGGGCAGGTGGAGGACAGACAGAGTTCAGGTATAAGCCCAAGGTTAGTTTCACTGGACAGAGACAGAGTCAAGAAGTTGGGTATAAGGTGTTGGAGGTGCTTTTTTATTGGTGCATAGTAGAAATGAGACTCACGCAAGTCCTAAGGAGGGAGAGAGGGTTGCCAAGAGGGTGGAACCACAATGGCGAGTAAAATTCTAGCACAGAAACAGCCCCTGCTTATGCAAATCAGCACAAGCTCCACCCCCAAGGAGCTCCTGGAAGGTGTAAAGTAAGCAGTGTGTGGTCTCTTTAAATGAATCTGCTCACAGAAGTGCCTTCTTCTCGCCCAGTCACATCCATGGCGGCAGATTACTCATCCAGACGTTATTTTGTTTGTCTAGCGATGGCATCATAATCAGTTTAAAGGGATAACAGGAAAGAATAATTACAGACTAGAAGAAAATGCTGAGCGTCTAATTTTTACGTGAGAAGCAATAACATTTTTTGGATCATGCCTCGCCAGGAAAAACACATCACAGGCTGCGTCAAAAACTTTCCTCCTTGTACGAAGTGACAGATGATAAAATGCAGAGAGGCGCGGGGTCGGGAGAGTCGCGTTTGGCAGCGCTTTGATCACGTTGCTAATCATTTCCAATTTGAATGTGATGTATGGAGCCTTGGAAGGGATGTTGACAAAAAGATGTTGCAATTAATCCGCCGTATTTATCCTCCGAAACGTTCTATTCAATTTTTAAAGTCGTAGATCTTAAAGGGAAAGTGACACCTGGATAATTGCGCCATTTGGTACACTACTGGGTCAACGCCTCAAAAATACCAAGTAGATGATCCACAGATGTATTATAGTTTCTGATCATAAGACCGTTTTATCGAGATAAAAGTTGGACAACGCGTTTCCGGAACCTATCATACAGCGCCTCCCCGATCAGGCTCCACCTCATCATGCAATAATTGCATCCTCTACACATAGAAGAGAGTCGGTTCTACCATAACCATAGACACACGGGAAACTCTAAACATAGAGAAGAGGCGGTCCCACCATCACCATAGACAGGGGGCATCCTCCACACCTAGAGGAGAGGCGGTTCTGCCATCACCATAGACACGCAGGAAACTCTACACATAGAGAAGAGGCGGTCCCACCATCACCATAGACAGGGGCATCCTCCACACCTAGAGGAGAGGAGGTTCTGCCATCACCATAGACAGGGAGCATCCTCTACACCTAGAGGAGAGGCGGTTCTACCATCACCATAGACAGGGGGCATCCTCTACACCTAGAGGAGAGGAGGTTCTACCATTACCATAGGCAGGGGACATCCTCTACACCTAGAGGAGAAGAGGTTCTACCATCACCATAGACAGGGGACATCATCTACACCTAAAGGAGAGGAGGTTCTACCATCACCATAGACAGGGGGCATCCTCCACACCTAGAGGAGAGGAGGTTCTACCATCACCATAGACAGGGGCATCCTCTACGCCCAGAGGAGAGGAGGTTCTACCATCACCATAGACAGGAGGTATCCTCCACACCTAGAGGAGAGGAGGTTCTACCATCACCAATACATCGGGTCAATCCTCTACGCCAGAGAGAGGAGGTTCTACCATCACCATAACAGAGGTATCCTCCACACACTAGAGGAAGGAGGTTCTACACATCACCATAAGACAGGGCATCCTCTACCCAGAGGAGAGAGGTTCTACCATCACCATAGCCGGGCCATCTCTACACTCTGAGGAGAGGGTTCTACTTCACCATAGACGGGGGGCATCCTCTACACCTAAGAGAGAGGTTTCTACCTTCACCATAGACAGGGGCATCCTCTACACCTCAGAGAAGATGAGGGTTTAACCAGCACCATAGACACGGGGCATCCTCCACACCTAGAGGAGAGGAGGTTCTACCATCACCATAGACAGGAGGCATCCTCTACACCTAGAGGAGAGGTGGTTCTACCATCACCATAGGCAAGGGGCATCCTCTACACCTAGAGGAGAGGTGGTTCTACCATCACCATAGGCAAGGGGCATCCTCCACACCTAGAGGAGAGGAGGTTCTACCATCACCATAGACAGGGGGCATCCTCTTCACCTAGAGGAGAGGCGGTCCTACCATCACCATAGAGAGGGGGCATCCTCTACACGTAGAAGAGAGGCGTTTTCGAGAGAAGAACCTAGAGAAGTCTATTCTAGAGAAGAGAAGACCCACATGTGACAGCCAACGCATTGTCCATCTTGTGCAACCATAATCTCAATAAAAGGTCTTGAAGTCTTAACCAATACATCTGAGCAATACATCATGGCATTTTTATGTACACAATTACAAAAGTGATGGATCCTATCAAAGTTTGGACCTCTCACTCACTAGGTGCCACATAACAGACAGTATTTCTGATAGGTCATCTCTGGTCATGCAATCTCTCTCTCTACTGTGTAGTCCATTGAAGGAGAAGAGTTGGTCAGTTGAGTTGCAGATGCCTTATGTAGGAACGTGCCTATCTGATATTAATATTCAAAATCCCGATAAAGGATGAGGCAAATGTATGACAAGTTGGGTTGGACTTATTCTTCCCCCAGTTGACAAAATGGTATTGATTATTGTATAATAATTTTTGCACTTCCTGCCATGACTGCAGACAGGAAGTTTATCCTATGGGCAGCCATTTTGAACTGCTTCCTTGAACAATAACAGTAAAGAGTAAATACCCTTAAAGAAAGTAAACATTGGGAATAATATACTCTTATAGTGCACAATTCTCTGCTCGATAAGTCAAGCCGGTCCCTGACTATTGGTCCACCTCGTATTTTTAAGATTTTGTCCCACGCTTTATTACCGGCACCTAATAGAAAAATTTCCATATTGGTTACAAAGTAACAATATACTATACTAACTTGTTCTGGCAGATTTAACAGCACAAAGTCCTTGTGAGTGCGGTGGCTGCTGGCACGGCTTAGCTGATATGCCTACAGTTTTAATTCCAATGACAATCTGAATAGGTTGGGTGGCTGTGCCCGACTGGCGTGACATCCTAACTGCCTGGCACTCTGGGTATGTGTCTTGCAGCTTGCTTAGTAATTAGAAATGAGAGATTTGCAGCAGTGGGTTATTGGCACAGAAAGCTCTCTCTCTCTCGCTCCCGTTTCTCTGCTGAGCTAAAATTTCAATAATTTTTATTCTGTATTTAAAGGCAAATAACATAAGAGACTCTTTAAGCTCAATATCAAAGTCACAGACCGGCTGTTTGATGGTGTGTGGATGGCTGGTCCCTAAAATAATCCTTGAATAGTAGGTATACTCGTGGTTGGGGCTCTGTTGCTCATTGGAATGGTTATGGTATTCATAGGCGGAGCCATGAATATTTAACTTTAGATTTTTTTAACTTTTTGATATATATACGGTATGTGTGTGTGTGTCTGACTGGCCATTCCCCAAAATGACCCTAAGAGTGAATTACAAATCACAATAATCAAATAGGAGTATACTCTGTTACTCATGGGTGGGGTTACAGTACTCAGGGGTTGGGCCCTGTCAGTTATTTCATCCTGTCTAGACCATATCTTACTCTATTCTTAAATCTAAATGTAATTAAAAGTGTAAAAGCAAATGACAGATCAGATTAAACAGAGAGAGGTATACTCCAGGGCATGATTCTATTGCTCATGGGTGGGTTATAGTACTTTGGAGGGAGACCATATAAAAAAAAAACTATCTCAGTTATTCTGTCGCTTCTAGACCATACCTCATTCTTAAAGCTTATAAAGATAACAGTAAGTAGCAGATTGGATTAATAATATAAGGGTACACTCATGGGAGTGGTTCTGTTGCTCATGGGTGGGGTTATATTACTCAGAGGTATGATAACACAACTATCTCTATCTCTATTCTATCCTTTCTAGGCTATTCCCCATCTCATTCTTGAAGGTTATCAAGATATGTGTATAACAGATTAGATTAATAACGTAGGAGTATACTCATGGGAGTGGTTCTGTTGCTTATGGGTGGGGTTATATTACTCAGAGGTGAGACCAAATAAAAAGGTGTGGTTATATCTCAGTTATTCTATCTTTTCTAGACCATTCCCCATCCTGTTCTTGAAGGTTATCAAGATAAGAGTGTATAACAGATTAGATTAATAACATAGGGATACACTCATGGGAGTGGTTCTGTTGCTCATGGGTGGGTTTATAGTCCTCAGAGGTCGGAACATGTGAAATAAAGGTGTGATTACAAAACATTACTAAGTTGTATAATCCTTTATAGATCTTACACCACCAATATCTGAAATTTGTCAGGTTAACATTGGATAAGAGGATTCATTCAGGTGGAGCCATGAAAATTAAAATTGTGATTGTGAAGTGATCACATTCATTCTAGTCTTTTATTGTACTTAAAGGCAAAAGAAATTAAGAGACTATTCAGGACATGCTCAAAGGTGCTAAATGGTCAGTGGCCAAAATGACCGTAACAATGGGCATTGTTCTATAGCTTGTGGGTGGAGCTACAATATTCAGAGGTGGAACCAATTTAACTAAAGGTGTGATTAAGGATTTAGCCATACTCTGCTATTTAATCCTTCCATCCCTAACCCCTTTCTTAAAGCTCATTCAAATTGGGACCCTTAAAGAATAACAGATCCAATTATTCATGGGTGTGATTCTGATGCTCATGGGCGGGGTTATGGTATTCATAGGTGGAACTTTGCACATTAAAACTGTGATTACTAGAAGTCTGTACTAAGGTATTTCAGCCTTTCTGTCTTATAATTTTAATAATTTCTATTTCGTATATAAATACAATAACTTAAGAGACTCTTCAGGCTCAAAGTAGCCGACTGGGTGTTCCATTGTGTTTGATTGATCAGTCCTCAAAATGACCTGAAGAGTGAAGAACAAACTTAACATTTATTACATTGAATAGGAAGTACACTCATGGGTGTAGCTTTGTTACTCATGGGTGTAGCTTTGTTACTCATGGGTGGGTTATGTAATACATAGGTGGAGCTATTATTAACGTATAACTTCCTTTTTTGTCCCAAATTTCAACGATATTTGTTCTGTACTGAAAGACGAAGAGACTCATTAGGTCAGTGATCATAAGAGACCCCTCGGGTCATTGGCTGTTTGATTGAAAAATAGATAATTCTGTTACTCATGGGTGGGGTTAAGGTGCTCAGGGGCAGAATCATGTTATTTAAAGGGGTGGTTACAACTCTAACCAGATTACGTTTTTTTAATCTCTTTTAGACGCAGCGTGTATTTTTATATATCTCATAAACAAAATGTTTTCCTTCTCGTTTCGCCTCATTAAAAGGGGGACGTCTAAAAACGAGCCTTTCATATTAAAAGGGAAACCCCAGGGGATACATGATGTTAATATAATTACTTTAAGGTGTCGTTTTACGTTGAACCTTCCCAAATAAATTGAAATCCTGTTTTCCCAGTAATGGCCCTTGATGTGTAAATGCAGATTAACTGTAAAGTATAGTCTTCATTAAATGTGTAATTTTAATAAGCCGACGCGCGTGTATGGGGAAGGCGCTGCTAATTGGGTGTTTAATTTTAGCACGTAGCCGTATACACGGGGAGACAGACCGGGCGCCCAATCTTGTAAGCCCTCGGATGTGCAAGCAGCGGACTGTGACGGCGCCAACATGTTAATTGTGATAATGAGGTGACGCAGGTGCTGGAACGGCGCTGCCAATCAAGGGGGCGCTAATCAGCGTATTGTTACCAGTTTAACTTTTAAAACTTTTTTTTTTTAGCTTATTCATGGTCCTATCATTCAGTAGTAATATTAGATAATAATTGTAATATTTATATTATAGTTGTATTAAATTATAAACATTCTGTATAAATTATATATTATATGTAAATTATATATTTTCAATATAGTTATTTTATAACTTTTTATTGTTTTTTTTATTATTATGTTCGACGTTGTTTTATTATTATTTTAATTATTTTAATTTATTGTTACATTATGAATTTATCTTTTATGAACTTATGATAAATTACCATAAAGACTCAAGTAAAAGCCCTGTTTTTCAGCACTAGGCTTATACTCAAGTCTTTAAAAATTAACACTGTACTCACCTCTCCGACGCCCCTCCACAGGTCCTCTTCTTGCTTTCGGTGCTCTGGCTTGGTTTACTTAAGCCAGGGGCTGGCTATATACTGGGGGCAGGGGCTGGCTATATACTGAGGGCATGGGCAGGATATATACTATGGGGCTTCAGGCTATATACTGGGGGGCAGGGGCTGGCAGGCTATATGCTGGGGCATGGGCTGGCACGCTATATACTGGGGGGCAGGAACTGCAGGCTATATACTAAAGGGGACTGGCTATATACTAGGGGGCTGCAGGCTATATACTGGGGGTGCAGGGGCTGGCAGGCTATATACTGGGTGGTAGAGGCTGCAGGCTATATACTGGGGGCATGGGCTGGCAGGCTATATACTGGGGGGGCAGGAGCTGCAGGCTATAAACTACAGGGGGCTGGCTATATACTAGTGGGCTGCAGGCTATATACTTGGGGGCAGGGGCTGGCTATATACTGGGGACAGGGGTCTGGCATGGTTATATACCAGGGGGCATGGGCTGCTGGCTATATACTACAAGGGGCTGGCGAGCTTTGTACTGGGGGCATGGGCTGCTGGCTATATACTACAAGGGGCTGGCGAGCTTTATACTGGGGGCATGGGCTGGCTATAAACTGAGGCTGTGACCAATGCATTTCCTACCCTCGGCTTATACGCGAGTCAATAGATTTTCCCAATATTTTGAGATAAAATTAGGTACCACGGCTTATACTTGAGTTGGCATATACTTGACTATATGGTACTTATTCTATTATTAAAGCTGTTTTTTTTTTTACTTTTTGTTATTTTATAATTTTTTAGAATTATTAGTTTAATCATTTTTTACTTTATTATTTAATTACAAAATTATTATTATTATAATGACTATTTTCTAATATAATTTAATGACTTTATTATTAAAGTCATTATTATTGTAAGTGTATAACTTTTTGTAACTTTAGGCTTCTTATTATTTTATCACAATTTATTATTGTAATATTCGTGCCGCCATCGCCTTCTGCTTGGAAGCCGCTTATTTCTGTATGTGTTTTCCGTGGTTTAGGTTTTTGTATATTAAGTCACACCCGGCACCCTATAGCTCAGCCCTGTCCAGCAAAGGGTTACTGATAGGATGGACAACTGATGCAGTCCCTCTTGGACTCTGATTCTGTACTCTATATGCTATCTTATTTTGAGACCCACCTCCGACCTAATTCGTTTTGTGTCTTCACTGTGGCTTACGGAGGGACTGCCCTTGTGGTTGTCCTGTGCCACCGAGGATACGTAAGGCAAGTAGGCAGGTGTCAGCTTTGGGGGGCTCAGTTTAGGACAGAGGGACTGTCCTTGTGGTTGTCCCATACCACCTAGGATACGTGAGGCAAGTAGGCAGGTGTCAGGTTTAGGGGGCTCAGTTTAGGACAGAGGGACTGTCCTTGTGGTTGTCCCGTACCACCTAGGATATGCGAGGCTAGTAGGCAGGTGTCAGCTTTGGGGGGGCTCAGTTTAGGACGGAGGGACTGTTCTTGTGGTTGTCCCATACCACCTAGGATACCTGAGGCAAGTAGGCAGGTGTCAGCTTTTGGGGGGCTCAGTTCTGTCCTCCCTGTGCCTCTAGGCCTCCCTTACAATAATTTTGTATTATTTTTTAATGACTTTATTATTATTTAGTCTTCTCATTTATATGATGGTTTCTAATTGTAAAACTTTTTGTTACTTTTCTTATTTTTTCACTATTAGTGCTATAAGAAATGATAATTTATTGTTCTTATTATTATGTTTTGTTACTGACTCTGATCCTGTGCCGCCGGTCCAGACCTCCTGTTTGTCCCCAACCAAGGTACTGTCTCACGATTCTGTACTTCACCTTGACCGCCACTGCGGCCAAAGTCGCGCACGTGGAACGACCTGGTGGTACCCCACCGCAACAGGTCGTAACTGCTCTTGTGAAAATCGGGTGCCACACTCAGGTGTCGGCTTACGTCGTCGTCCGCGGTGGTCCAGTGGGTCCACTACCACTTTGTATTTACCATTCTCAATATTTGGGTTGTATTTATTTCGTTGTACTTTGATGTTTCTTTTTATTATCGGATTATTATTATTATATAAATTTCTGTTATTTTTTTTCTATTTATATCTCTACTATCTTTTCTATATATTGTATATTGTTCCTTTTTACGCCTTTTTATATCATCAGGTCACATTCATGGAGCTGCAGTTTTATGGCCACAAATCTCCCAGGCCTAATGACCTCCACCCGTCGCATCGTAGGGATCTATTATGCTGTAAATTCAGGCCATTTGACCCGCGGTTGGGGAATGGGTTTTGTAGTACAGAACATACAACATAAGCTTATTATGGCCTTTATTACCGCCGCAAATCCCGTCCTCACCGCGGGTCTAATGACACCAACGAGCCAAATTATAGGATGTATGAAGCCATAAATGGGGGTCATCTGACCCCTGGTTGGAGTGGGATTTGTAGTATGAACTTATTAGACCCATCTAGATGCTATGTTATTATATTTTATATGATTTGTAGCACCTTTTTTGTTATTATTATTATTTTTACTCTATTATAAATTTGGAATTTTTATATGGTTTTTATTCATTGTTCAGTTTATTATTTTTTTTTTTATATTAAATTACCATATTTTACGGACTATAAGAAGCTTCTTACTATAGGACGCACCCCAGATTTAGGCTTTTAAAAAAGGAAAAATATATTTTACACCAATTAAAATATCCCTGTTGGTTGCACACAGATCTGCTACATCAATACATTTACACACACATCTCTGCTTCATCCATACAGTTACAAACACACAGCTCTGCATCATCCATACATTTACACACACAGCTCTGCTTAATCCATACAGTTACACACACACAGCTCTACTACATCCATACATCTACACGCACATCTCTGCTTCATCTATACAGTTACACACACACACAGCTCTACTTCATCCATACAGTTACACACACAGCTCTGCTTCATCCATACAGTTACACACACAGCTCTGCTCCATCCATATATTCACACACACAGCTCTGCTCCATCCATATATTCACACACACACAGCTCTGCTTCATCAATGCATTTACACACACAGCCCTGCTTCATCCATAAATTTACACACACAGATCAGATATAAGGAACACGCTGGGAACTACTCTACACATGAATACATACACAGCTCTGCTATATACAAATAAGGAACACACAGGGAACTACTCTACACAAACAGAACCCCCCTTCCCCTCTTTCCCCTTTTTCCCTCTTCCCCTCCTTTTCTTACCCTGTCCCAGCACAGAATGTCCCCATTCTCGGCAGTATGTGGTGATGTAAGAAGCATGTGATCAGTCACATGATTAAGACTTCACCGCAGGTCCTGTAGGCAGAGGGAGAGAGCAGTGCGGAGGCTCCTCTCTTTGGGAGATCGGATGATGCGCTATGTCAGGGCATCACCCGATCTCCCTTACAGCAGTTGGGAGGGTCTGGCGGTGCTGGATTCTCCTGACCTTCTTGCTAAAAAGTGTGTCTTGTAGTCCAAAAAAAATACGGTTGTGTTTGAATGTATGAAGACAACCCATCTCTATAGGCCCATCTCTATATTGCACCTCCATTATTTCCAAGTCTTTGCATGCTTTGAGCAGACATCCTGACTACACCCAGTTGACAGTAGAGAGCTGAAAAAATTGCAAGTATTGACATTGACTTTGGAACGGTCAGGGCCGGAGAAAAAATTGCAACTATGCCACGAACAGCTATTAAAAGAAGACCTTGAGTTGATGAACGGAGTGAAAGGTCCCCTTTAAAAAGGAAACTTTTGACCCTACTAGAATTGCTATGTTATTCTCACTCTAGTAAAAATTTTGTATAGACGCAAAGGTTTCCTGTGATGTTGTGTGTCCTGCTGCTTTCCAGAGGAAGGAGGAGGCCGTACAGTTATTACTTTATGCCCTCCCCTACATGATAACCACTTCCATATCAGTGTTTAGAGGGGTATGTGAATGTTCTTGAGATGTCTTTCCAACCACTGATTTGGGAGTGGTTATCATAAGAAGGGACGTGCATAAAGTAACGTCTGCACGGCCTCCTCCGTTCCCTGCCAGCAGGACACACCATGTCACAGAAGACCCAGCAACTACACAGAAACGTTACCAGGGTAAGTTTGATTTGACAAAACCCTTTAAGATCATATATAATACACAAACCTTGACTAACCCCACTGATCAGGCAACTCTGTTTGATCGAGAGACCAGAAAAACCACATTAATATTGGTAGTTTTTGTTAATTTTTGCAGTTTTTCATATAGTTTCTGTAATTGTCGACCCACCATAGTCTCCATCCCGCCCCGGGTTGTAGAGCGACACCCTCCTTCCAGCCCCTTTCTACTGTCTATCTCCCCCAGGAAGCATACGCTAGAACTTTCCAATGATTCATCCATTGTTCCCGCACAATTACTCAACATTTCTCTCGAGTTGTAAAAATCACAAACGTCAAACAGGATTTATAAGACTAATCTGACACAGGCAGAAAGGCGAAGCGAACAAAGAGACTTTGATTGTCACAGAAAGAGACTTTTTTTTACTTCCTTTATTTTTTCGTTGGAGCTCACGTAATTGGACGGAGGAAACTAAAGGACCCTCTGGAGCACAGGATGGGCTGAAAACTTTACAGAACTTTTCAAAAGTACAAAAACTTTAAAATCAGATGGTACTTAAAGGGAACCGGTCTTTAGAATGGTTTATGTGACTGCTGTTTGCACGTCGCCAATGACGCGCTACACAGAGCACAGTCAACAGCCTCTTCGGAGCTTTTCACCTAAGATAGCATTTTGCTAATATAATATAGATCGATAATACAAAAAATATAGATTCTATTTTTAAAGATACTAATAGATGGGTTCTGACCACGCTTTTGAGATGTTCAACTGCAGATAGCAGAATTATTAGTAGTCGTAGCAGTAAACCGTAGTCGTAGTCAGGGTAAAACCAGGCATTAACTGGGATTTAAGGTTGTATGTTCTTCACCAGAATCATCGCTAGGCTACTACTCAAAGAATTTTATCTGTGAACAATGGTGTATACGGAAGTATACGGCGTATACTGAAGGCTGAATTCACCAAGTGATACCAACATTATGGAACGTAGTCGTAGTCAGGGTTGAACCAGGGAGTTTTTGAGGGATAATAAATTCTGTGACCTGAGGTTGTGACCTTTTGAGTTGTCAGTCAGCAGTGACTAGTGCATAGAGAGGCTTAATTCACCAAGTGAGACCAATGTTATGGGACGTAGTCGTAGTCAGGGTTGAACCAGGGAGTTTCTGTGGGATTATAAATTCTGTGACCTGCGGTTGTGACCTTATGAGTTGTCGGTCAGCAGTGACTAGCTCAAAGAGAGGCTGAATTCACCAAGTAATACCAATGTTATGGAACGTAGTCGTAGTCAGGGTTGAACCAGGGAGTTTCTGAGGGATTATAAATTCTGTGACCTGAGGTTGTGACCTTATGAGTTGTCGGTCAGCAGTGGCTAGCGCAAAGAGAGGCTGAATTCACCAAGTAATACCAATGTTATGGAACGTAGTCGTAGTCAGGTTTGAACCAGGGAGTTTCTAAGGGATTATAAATTCTGTGACCTGAGGTTGTGACCTTATGAGTTGTCGGTCAGCAGTGACTAGCGCATAGAGAGGCTGAATTCACCAATGTTATGGGACGTAGTCGTAGTCAGTAACCACCATTGATCCTCAGATCGCTACCCCAAGGATGTTGGATACCCGGATCGGTCATTCGGTGTAAATCACAGTTTTGTAGTAACTTGGAAACCCAATGGGAGCCATTTTGGAAGCCATATTGGCTGTCACTGAAATAGACACATCTTGGCGGAAGTTTCACGCGGTTGTGTTCTCGTTAGACTTTTTCGCACTACATATGATAGGCTTTCCGCCATGTTTATGTGCATAGATCACATATCTGCCCCTCCGGCCTCCTTTAATTGGAAAGGTATGTTTACAAATCTGCACAGACAGTCGCCCCGAGGTCCGCGCTCAGATGAAGAAAGGAGCCGACGCCGCCTGCCCCCGGGACTACAATATATTCCATAAAATAATTACTAACAAATATGACATCGGGGGAAGGAGCCGGGGAATATGGTGCCGATCGCTGTAGGGTGACGCATTATTAGAGAGAGTGATTTATCTTCCTAATGGAGGAGACGACTGCAAATAAACGAAGGACACTCTGTAAATAAAGTCACTTCATTACCGCAGGTTCACTCCCGGATCATCTGCTGCTAACAACACCCTGTATATTATACTGAGCAGCATGACACAGCGTCCTATCTGCAGGCAGCATGTTATAGAGCAGGAGGAGCTGAGCAGATTGTACATAGTGTCCTATCTGCAGGCAGCATGTTATAGAGCAGGAGGAGTTGAGCACATTGTACACCGTGTCCTATCTGCAGGCAGCATGTTATAGAGCAGGAGGAGCTGAGCAGACTGTACATAGTGTCCTATCTGCAGGCAGCATGTTATAGAGCAGGAGGAGCTGAGCAGATTGTACATAGTGTCCTATCTGCAGGCAGCATGTTATAGAGCAGGAGGAGCTGAGCAGACTGTACATAGTGTCCTATCTGCAGGCAGCATGTTATAGAGCAGGAGGAGCTGAGCAGATTGTACATAGGTCGTGACCTATCTGCAGGCAGCATGTTATAGAGCAAATTTACTTTGTCTTGAAAAGTGTCTCACAAGGAAAAAAAAGGAATAACTCCTGTCATATATGAGTGGCCGGAGTGCCCCCTATCATGGCTTACTGATTATCCCTTATAGAACCCCAATTTTGTCTTCACCCTGTACTACACAGAGCTCCAAACCCCCTGCGTAGATCTGACCAATGAATCGGCCACTAGGGGGAGCAGTTAAGCTATCAGTCTACAGTTTTATCTCCTTAGCTCCACCTAGTGGTGACACATGGAGGGAAAGTTTCCTGCATAGTGCTATATCCATGCAGGGGCAGTAAAAGGGAGCTCCGACCCCCACAAAACACATACCACGGATTATTTATCACTCAGCTGAGGACGTTAAGGTTTTATTTTGTCCATTACCTCGTTACCATCCCCCGTTGCGTCGATAACATCCACAGCATTTCATTCCTGACTCCCAATAACGACGAGTAATAACTTATTTTTTTTACTATCAGCGCTTCCCACCGTTCTCCGCAGAGGTGATCCCGACTTATCTCCCCACAGCTGTCATCCCATTGATAATGAGGTGATGGGATGCCATAGCCCTTGAACTTTTGAAACCCCCTTTCAAGTTGTTGAAGACCACCCCTCAAGTAAACATTTGTTGACCACTATAAGTTCTTTGACGTCTTCTGATTGGTAGACGACTATGGAATATGGACATTTTTTTTTATGGGATGATGAGAAGGATGCAAACAGGACCCCTTAAGGTCGGATTTGTGCCAGCACTCCCTGGTTTACCACAACCGACTACGGTCCTGTGTGCTTCCTGCTCCACCTTGACCATAGGACACTATGGCCACTGTTAAGCACAAGCCCAATGAATGTGTGGTCGTGCTAGTTGGAGTTTGTGTACTTGGAAACGCCCTCCCAAGGCTTTGAACCTTCCCCATCAATCCTAAAGGGGTTGTCCCGAGATGAAACAAAAATCTCAGGTGGGCTTTGACAAAAAATGTGTACTTACGTACTCTGAAATTCTTTCAATCATGGTCCCTCGGTGTCAGTGCCTCAGTTCATTTACAGGAGCACTGCAACCTGGAGTCATCAGGTGGGCTCCGTAAGGAGTAAGTAACACTATTATTTTTGTTTACCAGCCCTACCTGGAGATTTTTTGTTTTAATCTTGGATAATCCCTTCAATCCTCATATCATATCATAGACTCTTATCTATATTTAAAGATCCGTTGCAAGCATGTTCTCCATTCTCAGAATCCTTCAAGATCCTTCGAGTCTTCATGGACGATGTAAGTCTGTTTCATTTTCCTTATTACATACGAGACAACCCACACTCGAGAAATCAGAAAAGCTAGACGGAAATGAGCATTCATACTGCAGCTCCCGGGCAATAGCACTCTCATCCTAGGGGTGGCCCTCAGTCAGTTACCTCTAAGGGCCAGCCTCGCAATTCTCCACGCGGGCAGCCCAACCAGCATATAGGCGCCGTTGCGTCTCCTGCATGTTATTACGGGTGTCTCGAGGCGAGGCAATGTGTAAGAAACTCCTGGATTAAAAGGAAATTTAAAAAGGAGAGGAAAAAATAAGATGGGAGCTTGACCTTGTCTAAAACCATGATCTTATCGTAGGTTACGAGAGACGCGCCTCCATAAACGGGAAAAGTAATGATCTATTTGTCTCTCCTAAACAACGTCATATCTGAAAAATCTGAAAACAGAGGTGGGGCTTTCACAAACAAGCCAAAAAAAAAAGTAGATGGCAGTGGGATTGGATTTCCTAAGAGCGGTCGAGTAATTCAGGAAAATGTCATAGTAATTGAGGACTTTCCCACTAGCGATACGTTAGACTTCTCTCCGCTCCGCGCCTGCACTCCACGCGACCCTAGAGTCCCTCTTAAAGCGCCTGCTGAAGTTACTTATCCACATTTATGCTTTTATAGGTCCCGCTTGTGTGCTTTTCTGGTAATTCTAACATGACGCCTGCCTGTTCCTCACACCGCTCATGCAAAGACATAGCGGCCGGAGGCCCCCGATAATGCCGAATATATACAACGCCAAGCTGGCCGCAAGGGCAAACACAACGCATACTACATGGTGGCATTTATGACTCGTCCTGAGGAGTATGTAATATCAAGATAATAGAGATAGAGGGATATTTACCCCGAAACTGGTATGTTATTGTCTTTTTTCTCCCAGCAGGGGGTCTACAAGTCTATTATATTACAACCAAATATAACAAATATAACTACTATACAATACTGGCGCTCCTAGTTACAGAATATAACTACTATAATACTGCCCCCTATGTACAAGAATTATAACTACTATAATACTGCCCCATGTACAGGATATATACTACTATAATAACTGCCCCCCTATGTACAAGAATATAACTACTATAATACTGCCCCCCTGTAACAGAATATACTACTATACTGCCTCCCTTCAACTAATTGATACTACTATAATACTTGCCCCCTATGTACAGGAATATAACTACTAATACGCCCCCTATGTACACGATATAACTACTATAATCACTGCCCCCTATGTACAAAAATATAACTAACTATAATACTGCCCCAAGGCTATTATATTACAGGGGGTTTTGCAGGCATAGACTGGGTGGGGGAGGCAGGTATATACTACAGGGGGCAGGCATATAATAGAGGGCAGGAAGGTTATATACTACAGGGGGCACCGGCTGGCTATATACTAATGGGGGGAGGCTGGCTTCTATATACTACAGGGGGCTGGCAGGATATAGACTGGGTGGGGGATGGCAGGCTATATACTACAGGGGGCAGGCTATATACTACAGGGGCTGCAGGCTATATACTACACGGGACTGGCAGGCCATATACTACAGGGGGCAGGCAGGCTAAATACTACAGGGGGCTGGCAGGCTAATAATACAGGGGGCTGGCTTATATATACTGGGAACAGGCTGGCACTATACACAGGGGGCTGGCAGGCTATATACTACAGGGGGTGGCAGGCTATATATACAGGGGTCTGGCAGGCTATATATTACAGGAGGCTGGCAGGCTATATACTACAAGGGGCAGGCAAATACTCAGGGGCAGGCTAGCTTATATACTACTGGGGCTGGCAGGCTAATATACAGGGGGCTGGCAGGCTATATACTGCAGGGGCTGGCAGGTACTTATACTAACGGGGGTGGCATGGCTATAACTACAGGGCGTCAGCTATATACTACGGGGGCTGGCAGGCTATAATTCAGGGGGGTGGCAGGCTATATACGACAGGGCGGGGCAGCCATATACTACAGGGGTGGCACGGCTATATACTACAGGGGGCTGGCAGGCATATACTACAGGGGGCTGGCAGGCTATACACTACACTCATAGAATCTACAATACAATTAAAAACAAGTTAAAAATACAACACGAAATAGTGGGAGTGAAAAATATTTCCAAAAAACAGTAAAACGTAACATTGAATAACAGCTAAAATTAACGTCGGTCAGATCATCTAAAATCTAATTAAAAGGACGTTAAAAAAAATTAATAGTTAAAAAAAAATTAAAAATATCAAGTAAAATAATCTCCTGGTCACAAATGAGCGCGGAGTTCTCATGACATGACGATACTTTGGCGCTTCCTCTCGTGTGATGTTGCGGGAGGGTTTATATGAGGACTTTCATTCGCTTCTGCCCCGGGCTGGGATTGGGTGATCGGGTCAGGTCTGCGCGCGGGGTGGGGGGGGGAGGTACTTGGTATTCTGGCCCGGCAGCCGTGTGCCTAGTGTGTTGGTGTATTGCGTTTCTTAAGCATGAATATTATTTCAGACGATGACTTAATTTGAGGGAGGTTCCTCAGTTTGAATGTCTATGAATATGATTGAGTGGATTCAATTCAACTACTGAGTGATAGATTAAATAATTCTGGGAGTTCCTGCTGGGAGAGGGGAAGGGAGAACTATTATTTTATATACTATAATATTTAGTTCTCTTCTGTGTTATTGTATGCCATAAAATGTTTATCAAATAAAATTTTAATAAAGTTTTTTTAAGTGAATGAAATTCAATTACTAAGTGATTGATTTGATTATGCTGGGAGTTCCCGATGAGAGAGGGCATAGAGGTTTCCTTAATTTATATTCTGTAATCTTTAGTCTTCTGCTGTTCAGAAGTATGTCAGATGAAGACAGAAAACAATGACAGTTCCTTGTGTTCAAGTTTATTGAATTCAACTGCTAAATGATAGATAAGATTATGCTGGGAGTGTCTTCTGGGTAAAGGGGAAAGAGCTACTTTTTATGTACAATGTTGGGCTTCTAATATGGGACTTGCGGCCAGATTAACACTATGTCCCTCAGCTACAAGTTTTATGAAAATGATTGATCAGTTGAAATTCAACTGCTAACTGGTGGATTATGCTGTGAGTTCCTGCTGGGAGAGGGATGTAGAGAACTGCTTCATACATAGAAGAAGAAATCTTGTGGTTTCTTCTGCGGGTTATGACTCAAACCATTGATGGTTCCTTAGTTTAATTTTACATAAAGATGATTGAATGCATCAACTTCCATTGCTGATTAATGGATTAGATTATGCTGAGAGTTCCCACTGGGAGAGGGGAAAAGAGAACAACTTTTTTACATTTAAAAAAAAAAATTCATAGCATTCGCGTGTTATACCTTATAAAGCATTTAATTTTATGTAAGTTGCATATTTAACTCCAATTCCAAGTATGGTATTTTTAACTATTGTGAGGAACACATTTTTTTCCTCCTAGTAAGTATACAGACCATTACCGTAGCCGTCGCTGATTCACTGCCCTATTATGGATACAGAGCCAAGTAACGGGAACACTAGGGAAAAAGAGACACCCCACCTGGCTGCCTTTTACACTTCCACTTAACAGCTCTCTCCTTCGGAGACCATTGAGTCTGCAGACACGAGGGGGGAAGTGCATTGCGCGGTGAGATAAGGAGGCAGAATATTTTTTTTCTCATTCCCGTAACGCTCCTGACAGCCAAAAAGGAAATTACAGAGAAGTCATTTAGAAGATAAAGGGAAAGTTACGGGAGCAGTCACCGGTCAGAATGGAAGATGGATGGAGATAGCGGACAACATAAGGACGCCTATGGGACGGAGACCTGAGCAGGCGATGGCGCTTGAAAGTCCAATTAGTCGAAGACTGTTGAAGACTTCCCGAGATTTCAGCCCAAATGATACTAACTGGCACTCTGGAGAAGTCATTAGTACAAAATGGCTTCCTCTAATGGAGAGTGCTCTCCAGCCACTAGATTTACGGTGATATTTTATGGTATGTTGTATAGCAGGAGAGATTATTTATCTAACCGTCCCACTCACTCACCTCATGGAGAACCTTTCCGTTTCCTGATGTCTACTGCTGTTCTGGACGCTATGCCTATTGAATGGATGTCTAAGTAGTTGATGCGACTTGAAAACCCAATTAGTCGAGACTGTCAAAGGCTTCCCGAGATCCCAGCCGACTGATACTAACATTCAGAAGAAGCCATTAGTACAAAATGGCTTTCGATAATGGAGAGTGCTCTCCCACCGCTTGGTTTACGAGGTGGTACGTTTTTGTGTAAAGGATAGAGACAGATCTGAGGCTTCTGCCCTCTTAGTTAAGGAAAACTTCTCAATTTCCAATGTCCACTCTGGTTCTTGTCACTTTGGGATGGAGGCCTATGAAGAGATGACTTTTGAAAGTCAAGAAAGTCAAGACTGTTAAAAATTTCCCAAGATCCCAGAGAAGTACAAAATGGCTTCCTCTAACTCTTCTGTCCACTTGCTTAAGTAAAAACTTCTCGATTTCCTTATGCCTACAATTTTTATCACTAAACCTTTGGAGGTCTAAGTATGAGATGGCTCTTAAAAGCTGTGAAAGACTTACAGAGATCCCAGGTAACTCAGGTTATGCATGCGGCCATATTGGGAGCTGTGATCTGGTTGCAGTTGTGGCCATCACAGCCCTTCATAGAGGTCTACGACACCCGGTCAAGGTGCAACCGTGTCATAGCCGGATGGTTACACCATAATAGAGCAGATCCCATATTTGGACCCATTTGTGATGCGGCCGCACACAAGTAGCACCCCGCCCTTGCTTCTCCACCTGGCCGCGTTCGTCACCTGGATTACTCCAGGAGAGACTTTTGGGCTAGGAGAGACTGGATTACTCAAAGGGAGGCCATTCCCCGGTGCTGGATTTATGTTGGCGCTAATATTATGTAGGGTTTGTACGGATCTAACTATCTAACTCTTCTGTACCCTCCACTAAACATCTCAAATTTCTGATGCCTACACCAAGACTGTAGTAGACTTCCCCAAGATCCAAGAAGAAGCACAAGCGCAAAAATAGTTTCCTCCTACTCTTCTACCCACTTCTCGATTCCCTTATTCCAACTCCAGACTTTGTCACTAAACCTTTGGTGGTACAAGCCAGAAATAGTTTTTGAAAGCCCAGTTAGCCAAGACTGTCAAAGACCTCCCGAGGTTCCAGTCTGACCGATAGTGACTGAGACTCTGAAAAAGCTATTAGTACATAATGGTTCCCCCGTTATCGAGAACAGTGGATTTACGGTGGAGTTAATAATATGTGTTGCTTTGTATAACGGAGAGACAGATTTATCTAACTCTTCCGAAAGCTTCCCGAAAGGAAATTTTTGCAATTTCCCGATGTCCTCTCCGGTTCTTGTCACCAGGATCTGCAGTTTCTAAAGAAGACGCACCCCAGTCTCTGACGAACGGAACTTTAATTTATGTCCTCATTTTCTCCCATATTGATTGCAGGCGCATTTTCTCATCAGGCAGCTCAGTTGGACACCTCTATCCCAAGCAATCTCTTCAAAGCCTTTCCGAGAGAGAATCACTCTCCGCCGCTACCTCCGATTCATTTATCTGCCACTGATCTCCCGGAATCTGTCTCGTGGCTTTCTATTTATCCGTATAAATGACAAAATGTTCTTTTTTTTACTCCCCTTTTCTGCCCTCCATTTATTTTATCCACCTTATTTATCTAATGTCGGGATCTCGCTCTTTGGCCTCGTTGGGCCTCTATCACGTTTTCGCTTGCGTCTCATTGTTTGACTCGTCGACACCGGTGATTGGCTCGATTGTGGTGTCTGACATGCGGGTTAACCGTTCTAAGAAATAGGATCATTGGCCAAGAGTTAACCATTAGAAAACTTTAGATGGGAGACTATTAGAAACTGTTATAGAATGGCTTTTAGAGACTGTTATCGAATCGTTGTTAGAGACTGTTTTCGAATCAGAGACTGTCTTCGTGACTTCATGTATTCTTCAGTACAGGGGGCAGGATAGACCTAAAACAAGTCTGTGTAGTATGAAGAGGCAGTACATTCTATAACAGGAAGTGACCTCTTCTTGTTTCACCCAGACAGGAAGTTGTGGTTTCGAGTCAACCTGACCTCAATGAGGAGCTAGAAGAAGAGAAATATTCATAGGAAATACATACATTGTATAGAGACAGGGTCCCTGGTTAGGACTCTCCTCTACAAGTCCAAATCGACACCTGTGATTGGCTCGATTGTGGTGTCTGACATGCGGGTTAACCGTTTTAAAAAATTGGATCATTGACCAAGAGTTAACTGTTAGAAAACCTAAGATGGACAACTATTAGCGACTGTTATCGAATCGTTGTTAGAGACTGTTTTCAAATCAGAGACTGTCTCCGTGACTTCACATATTCATCAGTACAGGGGGCAGGATAGACCTAAAACAAGTCTGTGCAGTATGGAGAGGCAGTACATTCTATAACAGGAAGTGACCTCTTCTGGAGTCACCCAGACAGGAAGTTGTGGTTTCGAGTCAACCTGACCTCAATGAGGAGCTAGAAGAAGAGTAATCAACATATATCCGATATATGTCACTATAAACAACCCATTTAATTAGCTTCATAGGGAATACATACGTTACATAGAGGAAGGGTCTTCTGGTTAGGACTCTCCTCTACTTGTCCAAATAGAGAGCTGCTAAAGAAGAAAGGTTTCGAGTCTTAGGAAGTCCAACCATTGAAATGGACACCATGTTACACTACACTTCTCCTGCTGTGGACATACCCCCCCCAAAAGGTGCCCTGTTAAGGGTCTAAAGTTTCTTTTAACGGGATTCTTATAATGTTGCCTATCCTATGGATATGGTCCAAAACGCTGCCTCTCGATGCGCAGAATTAAAGCAAAGAATGGATGAAGGAGAAACAGCTCCGTCTATGAGAGTGGTCAGACCATGTAAGTGCACTCAGCTTACATTGTGAAAAGGGATCTGAGATGCAGTACACAGTTTGACCATTACCGTGAGAATGGAGCTGTTCCTCAGACTTTGTTGATGGTGGTGTGATTCAGTGAGGCCCCATGTTGGAACCCCGATCGGATATTGTATACTTTATCTATGGATTATATCATCATTGTACCTGAGGGGAGGGGGCAGATCTCTTGATATGACTACTATTACAGCTTGCCCTACCACTTTTTTGTGGAATTTTGTAAATTTTGGTATTGATGTTCTAATGTTTTTTTTAAGTGGTTCTAGTTCAACTTTTTTGCTCATTACATGGCGGGGGGACGAGGTAATTCATCAGGAAATAAGAAGGCGCATTGGGCCGGGGGTGGTAAGAGGTCACAAGGAATAACCAGTAAAACCCTTAATGTAGTTTATAGGGGTCCCCGGTTGC
This sequence comes from Engystomops pustulosus, assembly GCA_019512145.1. Classification (NCBI taxonomy): domain Eukaryota; kingdom Metazoa; phylum Chordata; class Amphibia; order Anura; family Leptodactylidae; genus Engystomops; species Engystomops pustulosus. Next base: position 29,443 of record WNYA01001836.1, on the reverse strand, counting down.
CTCACTTGTGTATTACAGTCTGTACAGATCCGCACCGGAATATTGTTCGAAACCGAGATGCTGATGAGAGCGGAACAAACCATGAGCGCGGTATATTAATTACGCAATCTATAAGGAATTACTTGCACGGTACACACCCCCCGTCTTTATAGGTCTATATAGGCAGGGAGGATTTGATTACATTCAGCATTACAGTAATAAAGAATCGTCCCGGAAGAAGGACTTCACTCGCTGCTTTAAATGCCAGAGAGAGAACTATAAAAACGCATTGTACCATCTATACAAATATATCACAAATATTTCTCTAGTATTATAGTAGTTAGATCTTGTATATAGGGGGCCAGTATTATGTAGTTATATTCCTGGACTAGGGGGCAGTATTATAGTAGTTATATTCGTGTAATGGGGCATGTATTATGATAGTTATATTCTGTACATAGGGGGCAGATTATCGTAGTTATTATTCCTGTACATAGGGGGCCAGTCGTAGTAGTATAGTAGTTATTTCCTGTAAATAGGGGGCATATTATAGTAGTTAATATTCTTGCATAGGTGGGCATAGTTTAGTAGTTATATCATGTACATAGGAGGCAGTATTATAGTAGTTCTATTCTTGTACATAGGGGGCAGTATTATAGTAGTTATATTCTGTACATGGGGGCAGCCTTATAGTAGTTATATTCTTGTACATAGGGGGCAGTTTATAGTAGTTATATTTGTACATAGGGGGCCGTATTATAGAGTGTTATATTCCGGTTTCATAGGGCAGTATTATAGTGTTAATTCCTGTACATGGGGGGCAGTATTATAGTAGTTAGTTCGATTCCTGTACATAGGGGGCAGATTATAGTAGTTATATTTGTACAAGGGGGCGGTATTCTAGTAGTTATATTCTCCCCATGTACATAGGAGCATATTTATAGTAGTTATCATTCCTGTACATAGGGGGCAGTATTATAGTAGTTATATTCCTGTAACATAGGGCGCAGCGTATTTGGAGTATATTCCTGTACCAAGTGGGCAGTATTATAGTAGTTATATTCCTGTACAATTAGGGGGCGTATTATAGTAGTTATATTCTGTACTAGAGGGCAGTATTATAGTTAGTTATATTCTTGTACATAGGGCAGTATTATAGTAGGATATTCTTGTACATAGGGGCAGTATTATAGTGTTGATTCTGTACATAGGGGCAGTATTTAAGTAGTTATATTCATGTACATAGGAGGCAGTAGTATAGTAGTTATATTCTTGGACATAGGGGGAGTATTATAGTAGTTCTCTTCTTGTACATAGGAGGCAGAGTTAGTAGTTTATATTCTTGTACATAGGGGGCAGATTATAGAGTTATATTCTTGTACTAGGGGACAGTCTAGTAGTAGTTATATTCTGGGACATAGTGGGCAGTATTTATGTGTATATCCCTGTACATAGGGGGCAGTGTTGGAGTAGTTATATTCCTGTACATGGGGGCAGTGTGGAGTAGTTAATTCTGTACATAGGGGGCAGTATTATAGTAGTATAGTCTTTAACATAGGGGGCAGTATTATAGTGTTCTATCCTGGACATAGGGGGTAGTATTATAGTAGTTATATTCTGTACACAGGAGGCAGTATTATAGTAGTTATATTCTGTACATAGGGGACAGTATATAGTCGTTATATTCTTGTACATAGGGGGCCGTATTATAGTAGTTATATTCTTGATACATCGGGGCACTATTATAGAGTTATATTCTTGTACATGGGGGCAGTCTTAAGTGTTATATTTCTTGTACATAGGGGTAGTATATAGTAGTTATATCCTGTATATAGGTGGCCGTATTATAGTTAGTTATATACTTGTACATAGGGGCGAACTTATAGTAGTGATTTCGGGACATAGGGGGCCAGTTATTATAGTGTTATTTATACTGTACATAGGAGGGCAGTAGTATAGTAGTTATATCCTGTACATAGAGGGCATATTTCGTAGGTATATTCTGTAAATAGGGGGCAGATTATTATGTAGTTATATTCTGTACATAGGGGGCAGTATTATAGTAGTTTATTGTCTGTACATAGGGGCAGATTAGTGTTCATATTCTTGTACTATAGGGATGGGCTAGTATTATAGTAGTTATATTCCTGTAATGGCAGGGGACATCAGTATTATAGTAGTTATATCCTTGTACATAGAGAGCAGTCTTAAGTAGTTATATTTCTATACAAGGGCAGTATTATAGTAGTTATTCTTGTACATGGGGGCAGTATTATAGTAGTTATATTCCTGTACATAGGAGGGCAGTATATAGTAGTATATTCTTGTACTAGGGGCCAGTATTATAGTAGTTATATTCCTGTACTAGGGCAGTATTATAGTAGTTATATTCTTGTACATAGGTGGCTAGTATTATAGTAGTTATATCCTGTACATAGGGGGCAGGTATTATAGTAGTTTATTCTTGTACATACGGGACAGGTATGATGAGTGTTATATTCCTGTACATAGGGGCAGTATTATAGTAGTTTATTCCTGTACATAGGGGGCAGTATTATAGTAGTTATATTCTTGTCATAGGGGGCAGTATTATAGTAGTGTATATTTCTGTACATAGGGGACAGTATTATGAGTGTATTTTGTACATAGAGGGGCAGTATTATAGAGTTATCTTTTGTACATAGGGAGGCAGTATTATAGCGTATATTCTTGTCATAGGGGCAGTATATAGTAGTTATATTCTTGTGACTAGGGGGGCAGTATTATAGTAGTTATATTCCTGTTCATAGGGGGCAGTATTATATTAGTTATAATAGAGGGTTCTCCTTGTTACTATGAGACGATTGAATTCTGAACAACAACCTTTTTTTGTTCGAAACAACATTCGTGTCTCCGTCACTGAGATAATTATTTACAGGCAGGAATAATGGAAACTGTCATCTGTGTTTTGTACAAAATCATAAAAAGTCAACTACTATAATAAAATATATTTTTCAAAAAAAAAAAACTTTATTGTATGCGCTGCCGCTCCCGCACTTTAATTTATCTTTCAATTTGCCGTGCTATGATTATGAAGCTTGGCGGGGCGTATGCAAATTAGTGGCAGAACAACAAGTATTATTATGCGGATATTATTAAATAGACTCTGCGGAGAAGCGTGCGCACAATTCTACGGTGGCTACAGAAACCGCTCATTAGGAATGAAAGACGCTATTATACTTTTTTCTTGCCTTGATATGGTAATATTACACTTTTTGTTAGAAAATTTTAGAAAAAAGGACTTTCTGGCGTCATTTTAGGATATGACGCGTTTTGGACCTTCTAGAGCTTGTAATGGATTTATTCTCACTCATACATTCATCTTTTTGGATCTTTTAGGCCAATATGTTTCAGATCTGCATAGTGGAATTTTCTTGGGGTGCCGACGCGTTTCATAGATTTTCCAGCTTTATGTACAATATTTGATAATGACCCCCTTTAAAAGTCTTATTAGTGATCAATTCTCGTCTGGATGTTTCAGGACACTATTCTGATTTGTGCAATAAAAGCTCCTTGAGGTGCGACGCATTTCGGACATTTTGCAACCTATGTAGTGCTGCTGTTTAAAAACTTGTCTAAATTGCTGTTTGGCTTTTGAGGTAGGGAACCCCCTGGACCAACACTGACGATGACACAAGCCGACACCTGGGACTGGAATCTAAGTGCTACCTGGTTTTCACCAGAGCCCGCCGCAAAGCGAGTTAGACTTGCTGCGGCGTGGTACCACCAGGTCGTTCCACAGGCGCGACTTGTTTACAGTGGCAGCAAGGTCGAGATAAAGATCCAGCAGACAATCTCGTAGTGGGGGGACAGGAAGGTGTCAAGGCAGGCGGCAATGGTTCAAGGTCAGGGACAGAGCAGGGAGGTCAGGGCTGGCAGCTAAGGAGCAGAGTCGAGAACGGGTCCAGGGTCAAAACAGGAGGTCAACAAACAGGTCTCAGAATATAGTTTCTCGATGGCATATAGCTCAAAGATCTGTCGGGGGATTTTGGGAGAAGCCGGCTTTTCAGCAATCCCGAGGAGTGCCGGCACGCTAGGAAACTGGGACGGGAGCAGAAGTGCGGAGGGTTAAGTGAGCCCGGGCCAGAACGTCGGCACGGAGAGGGACAAAGTGCGCCTGCCATCCGAGATGTGGATCGCAGCAGCTCCCGTGAAATCTGTAGGATCTCACAAAAGAGCTCCAACATTTCAAATTTTTATGTGATATTTCATAGCAGAATAAGAAAACATTTCTTCCAGCGCGTTTCGTAGATTTTACAGTAGGCGATGAGTTTTGATTCATTTCTCTAATGGTCTTCTGGAAACAACAATCTGAATATGGAAACTTTCCAGGAGGTTTCCAATATTTACGGCTGTGATGGTTAATTACGTCCCCTAAGAGCTTAGAACACTTGGGCATTGTTGGATCTGGCAACTTCGTATATAGTTGGTTCAACGCTTGTATTGATTTGTATTCTTCGAGCTCTAAATTGCCTATGACTCATCTGACAGAATAGGGCCAACTTCAGGTAAGTTTCAAATTTGTTATTAACGTTGATGTTTAATCAAGAGCCCTAAATGATTGTAGAAAATTCTTCTCAGCGGACTGTTGATTCTGTAGATCTTCAATATCAGTATAAGTTGAGTCGCGAGTAGATTTTGCTGACTTCATGTATCTGCCTCTAATGGCCTTTTACCTTTATGGCACAATTATATGAATATGGAAACTTTCCAAGTGTCCTTTTCCAATATTTGTCAGGCTCGGTTGATGTTTAAGAAACGTCCCCAAGACTGCTTGTTAAACTACTCTTCCGCGTAACATCTGTTGGATTCTATTGGCAATTCATGAATCTAGTAATGAAGTTCTTGCGAAGTTCAACGCATTTTGTAGATTTAGCTGCCTCTGTAATGATATTACATCATAAGCCTCTAAATTGCCATTTATTGACTCTTTATCACCATCTTTTTGGATCTGAATATGGAAAACTTTTCAAGGTGCAACGCGTTTCATATATTTTAAACCCAGTGATGTTTAATAACTGCCCCCTAAACTGCTTGTTAGAACTTACTCTCGCCGGGTAACCGTCTGTTGGATCTCTTTGGTCAATCTTCAATAGATCTGAGTAATGAAACTTCCTCGAGGTTTAACGCATTTTGTAGATTTTGCTGCTTCTGTACAAGCCTCTAAATTGTAATTTATTGACTCTTTATCACAATCTTTTTTGGATCTGAATATGGAAAACTTTTCAAGGTGCAACGTGTTTCCAATATTTTACAGGCTCGGTGATGATATTTAGAAACTGTCCCCTAAAACTGCTTGTTACAACTTACTCTTACAGGTTTACCATCTGTTTGGATCTATTTGGTCAATCTTAGATCTGAGTAATGAAAGTTCCTTGAGGTTCCACGCATTTTGTAGATTTTGCTGCCTCTGTAATGATATTACTTACAAGCCTCTAAATTGCCATTTATTGACTCTTTATCACCATCTCTTTGGATCTTGTTCACCAATGTTCTTCAGAATATAGGAAGCTTCTCAAAGTGTAAAATTTTACAGCCTTAAGTAATAATGTTAAATAGTGACCAACCAAAGCTCTTTGTTCTGAACTTACGGTATTCTCCCAGGTCCGACCATGTTAGCCGATGTTCTTCAGATCTGAGTAAGACAATCTGCTTGGAGATACAACACATTTTCTAAATTTTGAAGCCTCCATCGATTAACTTTCCCGATTGCTGGTTATAGACTTATTATCATTGGTCTAACCATCTTTTTGGATCTTTTAGGCTACTCTTCTTTTATCTGGTGAAGCTTCTTGAGATGAAACGCGTTTCATAGACTTTGCAGTTTAGGTATTGATGTTTGATGTCAACCATCTAAACTGTGCGTTACGGACTTATTCTTGGTGGTCCAACCATCCTTTTTGATCTTCTCACCACTCTCTTTTCCAGATCTCAGAAATGAAGCTCCTCAAGGTGCAGCACATTTTGTCGATTTCACCACCTCCGTGATGATTTGTGATAATAAACCTCTAAACTTGTTATTGATCTATTCTTGATGGTTCCACCACCACGTTGGATATTTTAGGGCTCTCTTCTTCTCATCTGAGTAAGAGAAGTTTCTTGAGGTGCGTCGCGTTTTGTAGATTTTTGAAGCCTCGATAATGATGTTTAATAATAGACCTCGAAAAAAAACTTCTGGTTGTGCGTCTCTCCTTTTTGATGATCAGTCCTTAAAGGGATTGCAAGACGTAAGCTTTTTTAGGTTACTCTTCTTTTGATTAGAAACAGGATGAAAACTGAAAATGTGATGGGTTTCGTAAATTCTGTAGCCTCCATAATGAGGTTTTAAGATTTTTTTCTTGGTTGTTATACATAGGTCCAAGTACCTTCTCAGATATTTTAAGGCGTTCTTCTTCTTTTTATGATCGAGGGATGGAAGCTCCACAAATTCTGAGACGGTTTACAATTTCTAATGTTAAGATAATGTTTAAGGTCCATCAAGTTCAAGATATAACTCTACAGTGTTGATCCAGAAGAAGGCAAAAACTCCAATAAGGCTTATGGTTTTTTGGGTGATTGGAGATCTTGGAGGCTTGTGATGGATCTTGGTTTTTGACGGTTCCTATTCTCCGAGAAGTTAAGAACCCCTTTTAACTTGTCTCTGATTGTTCCCGCTCTTCTAGTGATGGGAGAATAGGCAGTTCATGGGTTTAGTCACATTTTATACCTTTTTGTTGTGGATTCTGAAAACTTACGTAATACTGTTCAATAAAAGACCTTTGAGATACCTCTTATGGTTTTTTTTTTTCATTCTGAGGGCCAGATTTTAAAGAGATTGCCAGAAACCATCTTGAATTTCTTTTGAGTATGGAAGTAGAAGAGCCTCAAGGTGAGACACATTTCACTGGTGGGTTCTGAGAAGAGATTGATCCAAGCAGTGATTGATTTTCTTGATTGATGTAGAATATCTGGCCTCGAAACTGTGAGCTGTGATATTATTCTATTTGCTGCCCAGTTCCTTATGGGACTGCTATCCACCATCTTGGATTTTTCTGGCTATTCTGTTTCTTAAGAAGAAGCACATTGTCCATGCCTTTTATAGCTTCATTCATGGACAAAGATTGAGATTTGAATGACAAAAATAAAAACAAAGTGGAAGAAGGTGCCACATGTGTCAGGAGGATGTGCTCCATGCTCCATTGCCATGGCCTCCTACATCATCACACCAGCAGGGGGCAATGTGTCCTTCTATCACTACTAGGGGTGACTGAATGTCGTATGACATGGCTCCCTACATCATCACACCAGCAGGGGGCAGTGTGTCTTCTATCACTACTAGGGGTGACTGTCCTATACTATGGCCCCCACATCATCACACCAGCAGGGGGCAGTGTATCCTCCTATCACTGCTAGGGGTTAACGACAGAGAAATACAATTGCCCCCCACATCATCACACCAGCAGGGGGAAGTGTGTCCTCCTATCACTAATAGGGGTGACTATCCTATACCATGGCCCCCCATCATCACACCACGCAGGGGGGAAGTGGTTTCCTATCACTGATAGGGGCGACTATGCTATACCATGGCACCCCACATCATCACACCAGCAGGGGGAAGTGTGTCCTCCTATCACTGATAGGGGTGACTATCCTATGTCATGGCTCCCCACATCATCACACCAGCAGGGGGCAGTGTATCCTCCTATCACTGCTAGGGGTTAACGACAGAGAAATACAATTGCCCCCCACATCATCACACCAGCAGGGGGAAGTGTGTCCTCCTATCACTAATAGGGGTGACTATCCTATACCATGGCCCCCCACATCATCACACCAGCAGGGGGAAGTGTGTCCTCTTATCACTGATAGGGGCGACTATCCTATGTCATGGCTCCCCACATCACACACAGCAGGGGGATGATGTTCCTCATCACTGACTAGGGGGGGACCTGACTGTCCTATACCATGTCCCTCACATCATCACACCAGCAGGAGGCAGTGTGTCCTCCTATCACTACTAGGGGTGACTGTCCTATACCATGTTTCCCCACATCATCATACCAGCACTGGGCAGTGTGTCCTCCTATCACTACTAGGGGTTACCGACTAAGATATACAATGGCTCCCCACAAAATCACAACCCTAGGGGGGCGTGAGTCTTCCTATTCCTACTAGGGGTAACTGACTGTCCTATACCATGACCCCACATCATCACACCAGCAGGGTGACCAACTTTCTTATTGCATGGCTCTCAAGTCCTCCATACTCCAATCCAAGAACCCCAATAGAACCTCAGATGACTTCCCAGAGACGATATTGTTTTCGACATTCCATAAAGAGACCGGGTGTAATGAATGGGCCACATGTGTCTGGATTGTGGACAACAAAACTGGCCTCAATCCCCTCTACTTGTTTGTCCGACAGTCTTGTGTCCACCTCTTGAAGGACCATCCATAGTAGAGGCACATCAAGAAGTCAACCATCTCTGTCCCAGAGGTACACTGCCCAAAGTATCAGTTTGGGTGGGCAAGCGAGTTTTAGTCTTTTGGACAAGACGAGATCTTGACACATGTCTACTCTTGGGTTAACTGTCATCACGTTCTCCTCCCTGAGGGGTCTACGACCTCTTGTTGGCTTTTCTTTTGGAACATAGGAAGTCTGAAGGGTTGTCCATAGCATGTTTTTCCTTCCTTAAGGGAACTCTAGCCTCCGTGTGTTTTTATTCTTGGAACATATGGAAGTTCCTGAAGGTTCTGTCCATTACTGTTCTCCTCTCCTTTAAGGGCTCTTAGACACCTGTGGTTTTTCTTCTGGAACATATGGATAGTCCTGAAGGTTCTGTCCATACTGTTTCCTCTCCTTTAAGGGCTCTTAGACCTCCTTGTTGGCTTTTCTTTTGGAACATATGGATAGTCTCTGAGGTTCCTTGTCTTACTGTTTCCTTCTCCTTTAAGCGGCTCTTAGACGCCTGTTGGTTTTTCTTCTGGAAATATGGAAGTCTCCGGAAGGTTCTGTCCTTACTGTTGTCCTCTCCTCTTAAGGATCTTAGACCCTTCGTGTGGTTTTCTTGGAACAATGGAAGTCCTGAGGTTCGTCCATACGTTTGCCTCTCCTTCACGGGCTCTCTAGACCTCCCTCGTGGGTCCTTTTCTTCTGGAACATATGGAAGTTCCTGAAGGTTCTGAGTGCTTTCTTCTTCTACTTGTGGATTCTGAGGAGGATCCTGATGGCAAGAGATTGTCTCGGGCCTGCCGGGTATGAGTTCATAATGGACCTGCTAACGCCTGTTATGGTTACCGTTCCTTTGATGACCAATTGTTAATATTTCAATGACTTTATCTCTGGCGTATTTGTCATCACTGATGACATTTTGGTTGAAGACAGTAACTTGCAACAGATTAGATTTCTGCGAGTCATATTTTATCTCAGTAACTCAGAGAATGGAGAATTGAGTTTACTTTATAGCGTTCGCTCTTCCATTATGCGGAAATCTCTGACCGCCGCCATGGGAGGGCTTCATGACAGCTGTGCCGGCATCGAGGGAAAGTGGGTTTTTTCTTTTCTCTTATACTCTGCAGTTTATGTCATCTATACCCCAAAGGGTGGTCCCAAAATGTTATTATATTTCATAGGGATCTGCACAATGATAGAAAGTGAGCATTAACATCAAGTTATTACAGTATGAATATGGTATAAAATCTGCTGCTACCTCCTATGTACAGGAATATAACTACTATAATACTGCCCCCTATGTACAGGAATATAACTACTATAATACTGCCCCCTATGTACAAGAAATAACTACTATAATAGTCCCTATGTACTAGGAATATAATAACTATAATACGCCCCCTATGTACAAGAATATAACTAATATTAATACTGCCTCCTATGTACAAGGACAACTATATAAGAATGCCCCCTATGTACAAGAATATAAACTACTTAAATATGACCTTATGTACAGGATATAATACTATAATACTGTCCCCTATGTACAGGATATAATACTATAATACTGCCCCCTGTACAAGAAATAACTACTATAATATGCACCCTATGTTACAAGAGATAAGACTATTAATATTGACATTGTACGAATAAAAATATTATCATTAGCCCATTCAAGGAATATAACTACATGAATTTGACCTCATGTTACCGGAATTATAACTCTATAATGCGTCCCCTATGTAAGGAATCTAACACATATTATGGCCCCCTAGTACAAGAATAAATACGTATATACGGGCCACCTACGTAGGGATTATAACTACTATAATAATACTCCCTATGTAAAGGAAGATAAAACTATATAAAAGCCTCTAAGGTATCAAGAATATAAACTACTATAATACTGCCCCCTATGTACAAAGATCTTAAACTACAATATGCCCCTATGTACAGATATATAACTACTAAATAACTGCCTTAGGTACAAGACTATAACTACTCTAATTACGGCCCCTAGGTACAGGAATATAACTACTATAATACTGACCCCTCGTGTACAGGAATATAACTACTATATACTGCCCCCTATGCTACATGGAATATAACTACTATCATACGTCCATATGTACAAGAATAGTAACTACGATAATACTGCCCCTATGTACAAGACTATACTACTATAATACTTGCCCCCTATGTACAGACTAACTAGTATAATACTGCCCCCTCTGTAAAGAAGATACACTACTATAAATACCGTCCCCTATGTACCGGAATTAACTCTTATATATGCCCTATGTACAGGAATCTTACATACTATTTACTGACCGATGTACCAAGAATAAGTACCATAATACTGTCCCTATGTAAGGATATTAAAACTCATAATACTGCCCCCCTATGTACAAGAATATCACTATTAATACTGCCTATGTACAAGAATATAATATTAATATGCCCCCTATATACAGGATATAACTACTTAACGCCTCTGACAAGAATAGTAAACTATATAATACTGTTCTATGTACAATAAAGAACTATTATACTTGCCCTAAGTACAGGAATATAAAACTTACATAAATACTGCCCCTATGGATAAAGGAATATAACTACTATAAACTTTTTGCCCCCTATGTACAAGATATAATACTATAATATCCCCCCGATGGTATTAAGCATATAAATACTATAATTCTGCCCCTATGAAAGGAATATAACTACTATAATACTGCCCCCTATGTACAGGAAATAACTACTATAAATACTGCCCCTATTACAAGAATATAACGTACTATAATACTGCCCCCTTGTCAGACTATAACTACTATATACTGTCCCTATGTACAAGAATATAACTTACTATAATACTTGGCCCCTATGTACAGGAATATAACTACGAGAATATGCTCCCTATGTACAAGAATTCTAACTACTATACTAATGCCCCTAGTACAAAATATAACTACATATACTGCCTCCTATGTACAAGAATTAACACTGGATACTGCCCCTATTGTATAGACATATAATAATTAATATGCCCCTTATGTACAGAGAATATAACTACTACTAATACTGCCCTATGTACAGGGGGGAATATAACACTAAATCCTGCCCCCTATTACAGGAATATAAACTACATATACTGCCCCTTGTACAAGAAAAATATATAAATAAATGCCCCCTTGTAAAAGAATATAACTTCTATAATACTGCCCTATGTACAGGAAATATAACTAATTAATATGCCCCGATGTAAAGGAATATAAAACTTCCTATAATAATGCCCCTATGTACGGGATATAATACTATAATACTGCCCCTATGTACAAGAATAGAAAGACTATAAATGACTGCCCCTAGTGACAAGAAATATAACTATATAATACCGCTCCCCTCTGTACAGGAATATAACTACTATTATTATGCCCCCGATGTACAGGAATATAACTACGATAAATAATGCCCCATGTACAGAATTATAACTACTATATATGCATCCTATGTACACAGAAATAAATACTATATATGCCTCCTATGTACAAGAATATAAATCCTATAATAAAGCTCCCTCGGACAAGAATATAAACTACTATACTACTCCCCTATGTACAGGAATATACTACTATATAATATGCCCCTAGTCAGGAATATAACTACGATAATACTGCCCCCTATGTACAGGAATATAAGAATACTGCCCCCTATGTAAGGAATATTTTTTTAAAACACTTTATTAATACTGCCCTATGTACAGGAATATAACTCCTATAATACTGCCCCAGGTTACATAGATATAACTACTCAATACTGCCCCTAATGTACAGGAATATAATACAATATATGCCTATGTACAGGAATTAGAATACATATATGCCCTATGTACAGCGCATATAACTACTATAATACTGCCCCTATGACAGGAATATAAATACTATAATATGCTCCTATTACAGGATATAACTTACTAGAAATACTGCCACCCTATGTACAAAATATAACTATATAATACCTGCCCCTATGTATAGGAATATAATGCTATTGAAATACTGCCCTATGTACAGGGAATAAATACTATATCTGTCCCCTTATGTACAAGAATATAAACTACTTAATATGCCTCTATGTACAAGAATTAACTACTATAATACTCCCCCTATGTAAAAGAGATAACTACTCTAATAATGCCTCCTATGTACAAGAATATAAATACTATAATACTGCCCCCCTATGTACAAGAATATAACTACTAGAATAATGCCCTAAGTACAGGAATATAACTACTATAATACTACCCCTATGTACGGAATATAAACTACTATAATATTGCCCTCTATGTACCGGAATATAAAAAACTACCTATAATACTGCCCCTATTATAAGAATATAACTCCTATTAATACTGCCCTCCAGTACAAGAATATAACTACTATAATACTGCCTCCTATGTACAAGAATTATAATACTATATACTACCATCTGTACAGGAATATAACTATATAATACTGCCCTCTATGTACGAAAATATACTACTATCATACTGCCCTATGACAGGAATATAACTACTATAATACTGCCCCCTATGTACAGGAATATAACTACTATAATACTGCCCCCAATGTACACGTTCATAGCTCCCATCCAGGCATTTTATCTTATATGGTATAGTCCCTGTCTGGGCTCTTGTAGACTTCCCCTTTAAATTAATATAAAGGCAGCCTCTTATTAAAAACCTGAGACACCAGGAAATGTAGATTTGCCCTGTAATTATTCGCTATTCAGTCTCACAATGAAACCTGGGATGTCTCGCACTTGTTGTTCCGGGCCCTTTCTTCTGACATTACATCCGCCATCTGGTGCTACACGGAGGCACAAACGTATCTCCATCTATATGGGATCACGTAATGAGAGAATTGAATGAGAGAGGGCACGTATCCAGATAATTGGCCCCCGGGGGACGTCTTTGGAGACAGATAAAGTGCATTGATGTTTAATTGTTGTGTAGACGGAACGCGGGAGGATTTGAGGTTTTGTATGGATCTAAGTTGCTTGGAGACAAAAGGAGTATTCAGCGTTCATTGAAGATGATAATTATTCGGAATAGGTGGGTGGGATGGACAATGGGATGGACAATTTGTCCACCTGCAGGTAGGTAACAAAGTAAGGTACCTACTGCTGCCATCTTCCCCCGTAGATTGGTCTTCAATGTTTTCTCATGCCGCTTCACCATGAAGCCTTGACGATGATTTGGGTGGATGGGTCCTAAAGGCAAGAACAACTATCGTCCTCCAGAGTATTGGTTTTTGGGGTGGATGAGTCCTTCAGGGACGATCTTGAACAGTTATACCCATTTACCAGGGACCCATTTATAGGGACAGGGGGAGACGCCAAATGGGGGGGGGGGGGGGGTGGAGGGGATCAGCGGCTCAGGCTCTACTATACACAGAGGAAGAGGGCAGAGGTGAGGAAGACCCCTGTCAGGGCTGATCACACAACACGGGCCTGATATATACACCACATATATATATTTACACAGTGACACATATACATCACACACACTTGCCACTTTGCTGTTTATAAGATGGCACTCTGTTGGCACAGGATGGCACTCTGTTGGCACAGTTTATAGGATGGAACTGTGTAGGAACACATTGCATGGCACTGTGTTGACACTGTAGGTTGGCACTCTGTTGTCACAGTCTGTAGGTTGGCACTCTGTTGGCACAGTCTGTAGGTTGGCACTCTGGTGGCACAGTCTGTAGGTTGGCACTTTGTTGGCACTGTCTGTAGGTTGGCACTCTGTTAGCACAGCTTATAGGATGGAACTGTGTTGCCACTGTTTATAGGATGGCACTGTGTTGGCACTGTTTATAGGATGGCACTGTGTTGACACTGTGTATAGGTTGGCACTGTGTTGGCACTGTTTATAGGATGGCACTGTGTTGGCACTGTTTATAGGATGGCACTGTGTTGGCACTGTGACCTTTGCTTCAAGTAGGTCATCAAAGGTCCAACACCCCCAGACCCCAACCGATCTGTCGAAGATAGCCATCGATATCAATTCCTGGCCAACCCCTTTAAGACATTTAAAACATTTTTTAGATCATAGTACGAAAGACCCGCGACTCCGCCGCTTAATATCGCAACGAGACGAGCGTCCACACAAGTCAGAGATAAGGAGAGGCTCTCATTAACCCCTCGCCGCTCCTCACCGAGACGTCTTCTATTTGTTGTCTTTTACATTTGGTTCTAGGAAATCGAAACGTTCCGTGACCGGGATCGATCCCCCCCAACCCCCGGAATTGAGATAGATGAAACAAACGGGAAGCCGTCTGCCAGCGTCTGATAATGGCATCAAAATAGACTCCATTTCTGGTTTTCGGTTTCTGGACTGAACCCTAGGAATAAAAAAATCTGCTCTTCTGAAATAAAAAATGTAATGGAAAAAAAAATTGTAGAATAAGAAAAGAAACAAATGTCTAGACCGTTTTGTTGTCCACACCCCCATGCTACCTATGTGTCTCCTGGTTACCCCCCTCACCCGCCTCGGTATGAACTACTTATGTCATGGTGACTTCTGTGCACATAAGAGGAGATGACTCCCATATCTGACTACGAGGAGTGTGTTTGTAGTCTGTTACCGTGGAGACGCACAATAGATCTACACTAAAAAAAAATTTAAAAAACACCTTTTCCATGTATTTTTAGATTTTCTTTTTAAAGGAATATTCCCTATGATGTGCCGGACAATATATTATTTATCCATTGGCTTTACAATCCTATAATGCGGACCGTATGGCGGTACAAAATGAAGGACCTATAGGGCAGTAATATGGCTGTTATGGCAGATTTATACAGTGTGCTGCATTGTGGGAGATTTGTAAGACAGTCAATGCAAAGGGAACACGGCACAGCAGGGTGAGGAAACGACCCCACTTAGAGAAGCTTTGATTCTGGAATATAAATCAATATTCCACAGTCCTGCTGCTACTAACAACATACACAAAGGAATAATTAAAGATATCTCCAGTGACAATACATAAAACTGGCTGCACGAAGCACAGAGCACAGCAGTGTGAGGACTCCCACCAGGGACAATCCTGTAATATAAATCCATATTCCACAGTCCTGCTGCTACTAACAACAACTTCAGTGACAATACATAAGACTGGCTGCATAAAACACAACAGTGTGACAACCCGCCCCCCAGGAACAATCCCGTAATATAAATTCATATTTCACTGTCCTGCTGCTACTAACAACTTACATAAAGGTTTCATTACACACCTCTCCTGGGACAACATCAAACACTGACTGCAGAGCACACAAGCACAGCAGTGTTAGGACAAGCCCTCTGTACAATTCATGAATATAAATCCATATTTCACAGTCCTGCTGCTACTAACAACATAAACAAAGCTATGAAAACGCATCTCTCCAGGGACAATGCCTAGCACTAGCTACAGAGAGCACAGAGCACAGCAGTGTGAGGACACATCCACAGAGACAATCAAGGAATATGAATCCATATTTCACAATTGCTAACAACATTTACAAATGTAAAATTACTCAGATTTCTGGGGAAAATACATAATACTGGCTGCAGAGAGCACAGAGAGCAGCAGTGTGAGGACACGCCCTCAGTAAAATCCTGAAGTATAAATCCATATTTCACAGTACAGCTACTACTAACAACATAACTAACATAACGGAATGGGACAAGACCTTCCTCTGGCTACAGTCTACATGGTCACAGATTCCCTTAAAGGCAAAGCCCAAGCTTAAGGGGTTGTCCAGGCGTAAAAAAAAATTATATATCAGGCCTGGGGGGACTGTAAAAATGAAAAAATTTTATTTTTAACCCTCCATTTCTCCCATTGTCCCCGGACCGGCGTTCCGGCCGACTACTCCACTCGACGGATACATGATACGATTCAGCTCTGTAGTCAGACAGGAGCGCCAAGGTCTGTAAAGAAACTGACAGGTGCAGGACAGCATGAAAAACCAAAAACTAGAGAGGTTATTTTTTAATTTTAATTTTTTTTAAGCTCCTCCCCCCTAGAATGTTCTTTGTTAAAGCCCGGACAACCCCTTTAAGACGACTTCAGTATAACCAGATAATTTCCCAGTGTATTACCTACCATCATAGCGTCCAGTGAAGAGATAGATCCACGTGACTGCCGGAACAAACAGGAGGGTGAGAGACGCCGCCAGGAACTTCCTCCTCCCCCTGCAGAATCCCAGCATTCTCTCAGAATAGGCCAATCCCAAGGGTGACCACGCCCCTACAACAAAAAACACCGCGCAATCCCACGTTCTCATCAACCGGCATCATGTATCCTACAGGAGAAGGAAAGGATTCCATTATAATCAGGAGATCCCAGGTTATACGGCATGTACATATTCATTATAAAAGGAGACCCAGGTGATAACCGCGTACTAACCATTATATACGGAGCTCCCCAGGTTATACCAGTGTACATATACAATTATATACAGGGAGATCCCAGGTATACCAGCATGGTAACATAATCATTTATATAGGAGATCCCCAGGTTATACCAGCTGGTCCATATATCATTATTACAAGTAGATCCCCAGGTTAGAACCGGCTGGTACATATAATCATTATATACGGAGATCCCCCATTATAGGGCCGGCTGTACATTCATTATATACAGTAATCCCCATGTTATAGGCTGCTGTACATATATCATTATATACAGGAGATCCCCAGGTTAGACCGTCTGTACATAGTATCATTATATACAGAGATCCCCAACAGGGTTCTACCGCTGTACATATATCCTTATATCAGGAGATCCCCAGGTTAGACCAAGCTCATATATCATTATATACAGGAGATCCCCGGTTTATCCGGCTGTACATAAGCAATTAATACAGGAGATTCCCCAGGTTATCCACTGTACATATATCAAATTATATACAGGAGATCCCTATGTATACCGTGTGACGTATATCATTATTACAGGATCCCCAGGTTATACCGGCTCGTAACAATAGTTTCATATCTACAGGAGATCCCCAGGTTCTACCGCTGTACATAGATCATTATTACCGGAGACCCCAGGTTATACCGGCTGTACCTCTATCATTATATGCAGGAGATCCCCAGATCGACCGGCTGTACATATATCATTATCTACATGAGATCCCCAGGTGTATATACCAGCGTACCTATCTGATATACAGGAGCTCCCCAGGTTATACCGGCTGTAAATACTATTATTACAGGAGACCCTATGTTAGTATACCAGTGTACATATATATCATTTATTACAGAGAGATCCCCGGTCCGTAGTGAACTCGGGATCCAGGTTACTAGGTGTACAGTATATCATTATATTACAGGAGATCCCCAGGTTTACCGGCTGTAATATCTTTATACAGGAGATCCCCAGGTATATCCCGATGGTACATATATCATTATATCCAGGAGATCCCAGAGGGTATATCTATACGAGTCCAAGGTTCTAGGGGCTGACTATACCAGATATTACACGAGATCCCCAGTTAGACAGCGGCTTGTACATATATCATATATACAGGAGATCCCCAGGTTAATCCGCTGTACATATATCATTATAATACAGGAGATCCCCCGGTTAACCGCTGTACATATATCATTATATACAGGAATCCCCAGCGTTATACCGGTCGTACATATCATCATTATATACAGGGATCCCCGGTATACGGCTGTACATATATATTATAAAGGATGTCCCCAGGTTTACCGGCTGTAGTATATCATATAATAAGGAGAATCCCCAGTTGATACCGGCTGTAACTATAATTTATACAGGAGATCCCCAGGTTATACAAGCTGTACATATACCATTTATATACAGGAAGACCCCAGGTTATACCGGCTGTACATATATCTATATATGACAGAGATCCCCAGGTTATACCGCGCGTACCTATACATCATATATACCGGAGAATCCCAGGGTATAGGCGGGTACATATTCATTATTAACAGAGATCCCAGGTATTACCGGCTGTACAATTACATATATATCACGGAGATCCATGTATACCGCTGTAACCGATATCATTATATACAGGGGATCCCCGGAGTTATAACCGCTTGTACATATATCATTATATACAGGAGATCCCCAGGTTATTCCGGCTGGTACGAATCATTATATACAGAAGAATCCAGTGTATATAACCGGCTGTACATATAATCATTATATACAGGAAGCCCAGGTTATATCCGCTGTACATATATAATTATATCCAGAGATACCACTTTATACCGGTGTAATTATCATTATATACGGAGTCCCCAGTTTATAGCGGGACCTGTACAATATCATTTATACAGGAGACCCCAGGTTATTCCCTGTACTACATCATTATTACAGGGAGATCCCCCAGGTTATACCTGTGTACATATATCATGATATACAGGAGTCCCCCGGTTATACCTGGGCTGTACATATTATCATTATATACACGGAATCCCCAGGTTATACCGGCTGTAACAATACTCATTATATACAGGAGATCCCAGGTATAACGGCCTGTACATATATATTTATATACAGGAATCCCCGGTTATATCCATGCTGTACATATATCATTAATACAGGAGATCCCAGTTATACACGGCGTACATTATATAGTATATACGGAGAGTCCCAGGTGATATACCGGCTGTACATATATCATTATTACAGGAGATCCCCGGTTTATTCCAGGCTGTAATGACTATCATGTATATACAGGAGATACCCCAGGTTATACCGCTGTACACATATCATTATATACAGGAGATCCCCAGGTTTTCCGGCTGTCCAATATCATATATACAGGAGATCCCAGGTTATAGCGGTGTAACATATAATTTTTCAGAATATACAGGAGATCCAGGTTAACTAGGTCGGTAACATAATCATTAATACGGAGATCCACAGGTTATCCGGCTGTTACATATCATCAGTTAATACAGGAGATCCCCAGGTATTAACCGCCCTGTACATATATCCATTATATACAGGAGAATCCCCAGGTTATTAACCGGCTGTAATATATCATTATCTACAGGAGATCCCCAGGTATACCGGCTGTAACATATTCATATAACAGGGAGAGTCCCCCAGGTTATACCGGCTGTACATATATATTATATACAGGAGATCCCCAGTTATCGCAAATGTACATAATATGCATTAATAAGGAGATCCCGGTATACCGGCTACACAATCTTATATACAGGAGATCCCCAGGTTAGTACGGCTGTACTAATCCATTGATACAGGAATCACCCAGTTTAACGCTGCTGTACATATATCACTTATATACAGGAGATCCCCAGGTTATTACCGGCGGTACATATTCATTATAATACAGAGATCCGTGTTTCCGGCTGTACATATATCATTTATCACAGGAGATCCCCAGGTATACCGGCTGAATATGATCATTATATACAAGGAGATCCCCAGGTTATAGGCTGTACATATACTAATCACAGGAGATTCCCGGGTTTTCCCGGCTGTACATATATCATTATATAAGGAGATCCCCAGTGTATACGGCGGTCATGAATATCATTTATACGGGGATCCCCAGTTATTATCCGGCGTGTACATTAATCATTATAAGGAGATCCCAGGTATACGGCTTACATAATCATTATTATTACAGGAATCGCCCGGTTTTTATAGCCCGGCTGTACATATGACATTATATACAGGAGATCCCCAGGTTACTTATACATCATGAACAGGCCCCGGTCCGCGTACATAATTCATTATATACAGGAGATCCCCGTATTAGTTACCGGCTGTACATATATCATTCTATAGTAGATCCCAGGTTTATATACGGCGGACATTATCAATTATACAGGAGATCCCCAGGTTATACGGCTGTACATATATCATTATATACAGAGATCCCCAGGTTTCCCGGCTGTCATATATCATTATTACAGGAGAAATTCCCCAGGTTTATACCGTTACATATACTCTATATACAGGGATCCCCAGGTTATACCGGCTGTACTATATCATTTATAATCATATCAGTGTACAGATATCAATAAAGCCCAGGTTATACACGGCTGTACTATATCATTATTAAGGAGATACCAGGATCAACCCGGCTGTACATTATACATTATTACAGGAGGAATCCACATGTTATACCGCTACATTACATTAACAAAAAATACCTAGTAATCCAAAGGAGTCAGGTTATAAAACTTCTAACTGTGTCATTTCATTATACAAGGTCCGGTTAAGGCTAATATCTCCTAGTATACAGGGATCTCCCCAGGATAACGGCTGTACGATATATCATTATATACAGGAGCCCCCCCAGGTTATCCACGGCTGTACATAATATTATATACAGGAGAATCCCCGGTTTCACCGGCCCTGTAACATAGTCATTACTAGACAGGAGATCCCAGTTATACGCCGCCTGTACATTATATCATTATATAAGTGAGACCCCGGTTATACGCGTATTACATATATC
This sequence comes from Engystomops pustulosus, assembly GCA_019512145.1. NCBI lineage: Eukaryota > Metazoa > Chordata > Amphibia > Anura > Leptodactylidae > Engystomops > Engystomops pustulosus. The sequence goes on along the minus strand of WNYA01001836.1, from coordinate 8,470 downwards.
ATTATTAGCGAGATCCCCAGTATCAGGCTGTACAATATAATCCATTATAAATAGATCCCAGGTTACGCGCTTACATATATCATTATACCAGGAAGTCCCCTGGTAATTAACCGGCTGTACATATTACTTAGTATACAGGAGATCCCAGGTTATACCGGCTGCACATATATCATTAATACAGAGATCCCCCAGGTTATATAACCAGGCTAGTACATATATTTCCCCCAATTATAATACAGGGAGATCCCCAGGTTATCAAACCGGCTGACATATATCATTATAAAGAGATCCCCAGGTTATACGTGTACATATAATATATATACAGGAGATACCCAGGATATACGCTGGCTGTACATAATAATATGACAGAGTAGCCACAGGTTATACCGGCCTGTAACATATATCACTATATACAGGAGATCCCCAGGTTTACCGGCTGTACATATCTCATTATATACAGGAGATCCCAAGGTATATATACCGCTCTGTAACATATCATCACTATACAGGAGATCCCCCAGGTTATACCCCGTACATATATCATTATATACATGAGATCCCCAGTGTATACCGCTGTACATGATATCATATATACAGGAGATCCCAGGTTTAACCGGCTGTACATATTCATTAATATACAGGAGATCCCCAGGTTATACCAGCTGTACTTACCATTTTACTAAGGAGCATCCCAGGGTTAACCAGCTGTAATATAATCATTTATATACAGAGATGCCCCCAGGTTTACCGGCTGTACATATATCATTTATTACAGGAGGATCACCCGGTTTATACCGGCTGTAAATATCTTATAATACAGGAGATCCCAGGTTATACCGCCTGTACATATATCATTATATCGCGGAGATCCCCAGGTATACCAGCGGTACATATCATCAGGATTCCATTATACGTACATATATCATATATACAGGAGATCCCCAGGTATCCGGCTGTACATATCATATAAACGAGAGCCCCAGGTTATACAGACTGACATAATACTCATTATATAACAGGAAATCCCCAGGGTTACGCGGTGTACATAATCATTAATACAGGAGATCCCAGGTTTCATAGCGGTGTACATTAATCATTATATACAGGAGATCCCCAGTATACCTGCGTACATATATCTTAATAACAGGAGAGCCCAGGTTATACGCGGGGCTTTACAATAGCATACTATATACAGAGATCCCCCAGTTATAACCGCTGTACATATCATCACTATACCAGGAGACCAGTATAACCGGCCATGTACATATATCACTATATACAGTGAGAGCCCAGGTTTACCAGCGTACATAATCATTATAAACAGAGACTCCCCGGTTATACACGGCTTGTATTACATCCTATTTACAGGAGATCCCCAGGTTATACAGCTGTACATATATCATTATTACAGGAGATCCCCGGTTAACGGCTGTACATATATCATTATATACAAGATCCCCAGTAAACGTTTATCCAACGCCCCCTGTTTCCGGCTGTACATACACCTTACATACAGGAGTCCCCAGGTTATACCGAGCTGTAATAATGCAGTATATGACAGGAGATCCCCGCCGTTTATACGGCTGACTAGATTCTTATATTATACAGGAGATCCCCAGGTTATACCGGCTGTACATTCATTATATACAGGGATCCCCAGGTTATACCGGCTGTACATATCTCATTATATACAGGAGATCTCCAGGTTTACCGGCCTGTTACATATACATTATATACAGGAGATCCCCAGGTTAACGCTGTACTATATCATAATACAGGAGATCCCAGGTTTATACGCGCTGTACTATTATTAGTAACATGAGATCCCCAGGATATACCGCTGTAACCATATATCACTATATACAGGAGATCCCCAGGTTAATACCTGCTGTACATTATCATTATTATACAAGGAGTCCCCAGTTATACCGGCTTGTACATATACATCTATATCAGGAGACCCCCAGGTATTACGCGCTTACATACTATCATTATATACAGGAGATCCCCAGGTATACCGGCCTGTACATATATCATTATACACGGCAGATCCCCAGTTTATACCGGCTGTACATCATCATCTATATACAGGAGACCGGTCTATCCAGCAATTTATTAAGGATCCGTTATACCGAACTGTACATATATTCATTATATACAGGCAGATCCCAGGGCATACTAATACGGTGTGCATATATTCATTATATACAGGTGATCCCCAGGTATACGGCTGTACAATATATCACGTATATACAGGAGAATCCCCAGTGATCACCAGCTGTACCTATATCATTATATAAAGGAGATTCCCCTGGTTATACCTGGCTTACATATATCATTATATACAGGATATCCCCAGGTTATACCAGCTGACATAATCATATCTATATACAGAGATCCCCAGTTATACGGCTGTACATATATATTATATAAGGAGATCCCAGGTATATCCGGCTGTACACATATATATTATATACATAGATCCCCATGTTATACCGGCTGTAATTATCCATATATATCAGTAGATCCCCAGGTTATACGCGTCTGTACATATATCATGTATATAAGGAGATCCCCAGGTTTATACAGCTGTACATATATCCCCCATCACTTATAATAGGAGATCCCCAGGTGTATACCGGCTGTACATTTATCATTATATACAGGATCTAGGGTTATACCTGCTAGGCTATCATTATTACAAGCCCCGGTCATACGTGACATATATTTTAATATACAGGAGGATCCCCAGCGGTAACCGGCTTGATACATTATCTTATATACAGACGATCCCCAGTTATAACCATGCGTACACTATATCACTATAATACAGGAGATCCCAGGTTATACTGGCTGTACATATATCATTATATACAGGAGATCCCCAGGTTTATACCGGCTGTTGATATCATATATCAGGGTACCGTATACGGTACTACATTGATAGGATCCCCAGGGTTATACCGATGTAAATATATCATTTATACAGGAGGTCCCGCGTTATACCAGGCCTCGTTCATATAGCACTATAGTACAGGGATGCCCCAGTTATACACCGGACATGTACTAAATTCAGCTAATATACAGAGATCCCAGGTTATACCGGCGTGACGTATCATTTGGTGGAGCTCCTTTCACCGGCTCACATATATCTATTAAGAGTCCCTTATCTCGGGCGTAAATCATTATATACAGGAGATCCCCGTTCTATCCGGACTGTACATATATCATTATCTACCAGGAGAATCCCCAGTGTATACCGGCTGTACAACTAATCGTATATACAGGAGATCCCCAGTCTATACCGCTGTACATTATATCATTATATTGACAGGGATCCCCAGTTATACGCGGTACATATTCATATATACAGGAGATCCCCGTTATACCTGCTGTACATAATCATTATATACGAGACCCGGTTAAGTGTATAATACTATCGGTCTCAGTTTATCCGGCTGTACCATCGATATACAGTCAGGTTTATACGAGTCAGTATATAGAATACCCAGGGTTAATACCGCCTGTAACATATATCCTAATATAATGAGATCCCCAGGTTATAACGAGCTACATATATCACTTTATACAGGAGATCCCACAGGTATACCGATGTACATATATCATATTACAGAGATCCCCAGTTATAACCGGACTTTCCTATTATGGGTACACGGGGGGGGGTGCGGTTGATCCGCTTCCTACTTTATGGAATCCCCATTATACCGTGTCATATCGGGAAATCATTATATAACGAGAGATGCCCCCAGGCTATCCCGGCGTACCTATATCATATATCACAGGAGATCCCCAGGTTTATTACCGCTGTACAAAATCATTATATACAAGGAGATCCCCAGGTTATCCGGGGTACATATCATTATATACAGAGATCCCCAGGTTCTACCGACTGTAATATATCATTCTATACAGAGATCCAAGTATATCGGCTTAACATATATCATTATATATACAGGGAGATCCCCATGTTATACGCGTGTACATATATCATTATATTCCAGGAATCCATCAGGTTATACCGGACGGGTTACTCATCTCTCGTCTCATAACACGACCAGGTTATCCTGCTGTACATATATCACTATATATACAGGGAGAACCCCAGGTTATACGGCATCGTACATATAATGTATATACAGGAGATCCCCAGGTTATACCTGCTAACATATATCATTATATACAGGAGATCCCCAGGTTATACGGGCTGTACATATTCACTATTACAGGAGATCCCCAGTTATACCGGCTTGACTATACTCATTATATACAGATCCCCAGGTATACCGCTGTACATTATCATTATATAAACAGAGATCCCCAGGTTATACCGGCTCGTACATTATCATTATTACCAGGAGATCCCCAGGTTATACCGGCCTACATATCATAGTACATGAGATCAGTACGTGTAATATACTAATCGGAGATCCCCAGTATACCGGCTGTACATCATATCATTCTATACAGGAGATCCCCAGGTTATACAGTGTACATATATTGCATTTTATATACAGAGATCCCCAGGTATTAACCGGACGGTAACTAATCATTTATCCAGGAGATACCCAGGTTTATACGGACGCTGTATAATCACTTATTACAGGAGATCCTCCAGGTTATACCGGACTGTAATATTCATTATATACAGGAGCTCCCCAGGTTATACCGGCTGTATCCTAAAGGAGAGTGCCCCAGTAGGGTACGGATGCTATTACCTCCCATTATCTGTACATGGGAGATCACCAGTTACGTGGATGTACATTCTATATCAGGATCCAGAGTTGTCCCAACACTATAGTTCCAGGATGTTAAATCCTTCTTAGCCGACCTGTACAGTACTCATAGTACGGGAGATAAGATCCATTTGCCCGGTTATATATATACAGGAGTCAGGGATAGGTGTACACACATATTATATGGAATCCCCTGGTTACCGCGCTGTAATATATCATACTAAGGAGACTGCCGCAGGGCGGCAATGAAATCAGAGACAATATGCTATTATAACAGGAGCCCCGGTGCACGGAGTGAATATATCATCCTAATCGGGCAGGTATGGACAGCTGTACAAATCATCCGAGTCCCAGGAAAGAGAGGTGTAGACTTGCATCAAGTATCGGACCCAGTATACACTGTAAATCATACAGACTCAACGCGAGATCCACAGAGGGTGTAACCGGCTGTAATGGGTTGATCCATATCAGGAGATCCACGGTTATACCGGCTGAACGGGTGCACCGGGGAGTGCTTCACCAAGCTGTTCACCCCGGAGACAGTTGGGCACTCGTGAGCCGAGTTCCCCCATGTCGATGAAACGTCAGCCGCTCACGGACATCAGTCGCCGGATCAGTAAAAGTCCAATTGCCACGCGTTTTGCCGGATCCTGGATAAGTCACCGATTTAGAACACACACACGCGCTCGTCCAACCATATAAATAAGGGCTTGGCCCTACGAGGCAGGGCTGCATCTGAAAAAGCCAACATTTGCATTGTCCCCGGCAGCCGGTAACAGGACTGTGCCCAAGGGGGTGCCCCCTATACTCCGAGGCCAAGCAGGCAGGGTGACATCTGATAACAGTTGCCTGAAAACACGTGCAACAATAACAGTCAACGACGGTATCCTTACAGAGGACAGTGTCACGGCAGGACAGGTGCACCCTAGGGAGGACATGGAACACATCAAACCACACACGGACCAACACAGAGCAGATAAAGTGCCACCGTCTACCCTAAGACCTGTGCCAGACGAATGTCGCCAGACTATAACAGTGCCAACAGTGCCATCCTATAAACAGTGCCACACAGGTGCCAACTCTATAAGACATCTAAAAACGTCCAACACAGTGCAACCTACAGTGACCACAGAGTGCCAAAATACACAGTGCCAACCATGCATCTTAAACAGTGCTCAACACAGTGCCAAACCTATAACCCATGTCAACACAGTGCATCCTATAAAAAGTCAACCAGTGCACCAAACAGTGAACAGTGAAACCTAGACAAGCCTATAACAGTGCCTCATAAACACGTTCCAATTCCTACACCTCTAAACCTACAGGCCATCGCTCATAAACAGAGTGTAACCGTGCCAACCTATACACAGTCCCACCACAGTGCCAATCCTATACAGATGCAAAAAGTGCCATCCTATAAACAGTGTCAACACAGTGCCACATCACGTGACGTACCATAAACAGGTCAAAACAGTTATTCAAGCAACAGTGCATCCTATAAACAGTGCCAACAAGTGCATCCTATAAACAGTGCCAACACAGTTGCCATCCTATACACAGTGTCACATCATCATACAGTGCCCACATGGACATACAGCTTGCCCACAGAAGTGCAACACCTATCACAGTGCCACACAGTGCCATCCTATAACCGTCGCACACGTTTCATCCTACACATGCTCAAGATCCGTGCCTAACCTGCAACACAGTGCATGCCTAACACAGTGCCAACATCCAAACCTATAAACTACAACAGGATCCTAACACCACGTGCCAACCTAAAGATGACAAGATGCAACCTAACCAGACACAGTGCCATCCTATAACAGTGCCAACACAGTTGCATCCTATAAAAAAGTGTCAACACAGTCCACCATCCTATCACTTGCTCAATCACAGTGCCATCCCGATAAACAGTGTCACACAGTGCCAACCTATACACCGTGTCAAACAACACAGTGCACCTATACACAGTGCCACACAAGCGGCCACCTAAACAGTGTCACAACTCCATGTTGCCTATACCAAGTTTCAAAACAGTCCAACACTATGCAAGGCAGCCAGTCAATATACACGTGTCAACACGAGTGAACTTACCATCACCAGTGCATAAAACAGTGCCAACACCAGTGCCACCTATAAACAGTTGTCCAACCCAGGGCCACCAATAACCAGTGTTCAACACAGGTTCCGCATCAACACAGTGTCACACAGTGCCAACCTATAACAAGTTTTGTAACACATGCACTAACAGTGCCAACACGAGTCAATATACCACAGGCACACAGTTGCCATCCTATAAACAGTGCCAACACAGTGCAACCTATAACACGTGCCAAACACAGTGACATCCTATAACAGTGCCACCATCATCTATAGTCAACAATGCCTCATAAACAGTGCTCAACACACACAAGTGTCCGTCATCCATAAACCAGGTGATGGCGAACCATTTAAGACCGATGCCACAAACTACAACAAATACCCCCTTATTTATCGCAAAATGTGCCAACACAGAAATGTTAATTTGTGATTTATAACCCGTCTCTGTACAGTTTTTCATTGATAGCAGCCTCCTGAGTCGTATAAGCAAGAAATAGTCCCAGGTAGAGCTGTCACTTTTAAAATAGGCTCTGTGACCACAACGTCCTGGGCTGACGGAGCCAGAAGATCCTGGAGTCATCTCTGGTGTGATGACCTAGTGCCCACAAGGGCTCGCGAGTGCCACCATTGCACCAGGTCCATAAGTTTAGCCATATCTGATAAACAGTGCACGTCACCTAACACGTCAGGCCACTTACACATGCCCATCACAAAACAGCAACAGGGCATAAACGTTCAACACTGAGCCATCCGTATAACAGTGCCACACAGTGCCAATCCTATAAACAGTGCAACACAGTTCCATTCACTGTAAAAGTGCTCGCTAACACGAGTGCCAACCATCCCATACAGTGGCTAACACACAGTCCACCAGACACGTGTGCACCACAGACAGTGCCAACAACCACTACGACTGTGCACCAGGATGCTAGAACTGTCCAACGAGTGCCCAACCTACAGACCTGTGGAAACACAGAGTGCCAACCTTACAGTGTCAACCAGCCATGCAAGTGTTCCTACACGTTCCCATCCTATAATGTGCCAACAGATGCCATCCTGTGCCAACAGAGTAATCTTCATATATAACAGCAAGTGGCAAGTGTGTGTGATGTATATGTGTCACTGTTTGTAAAATAGATTATGTGGGTATATCAGGCCCGTGTTGTGTGATCATCGCCATGAAGGTGGTCTTCCTCACCTCTGCTCCCTCGTTCATCTGGTATAGTAGAGAGCCTGAGCGCTCGTCCCCCTCAACCAACCTCCCCCCCCCCATTTGGCGTCTCCCCCTGTCCCTATAAACATGGCCACACGTCTAATAATAGAGCCGCTGCCTGTAATAAGAGCTCAACACATTACTCACACAGAACCGCTCCAGACATTACTGATCTAATGGCAATGGTCGCACTAAGCATGGCTGCAATCAGCACTATACCAGGACAAGCCAGACTACCTTACCAAGTGGCATCAGACATCGCTAACCATAACAGTCATACTCAGTACTCAGCACCTATACACTGCCAGGCTCCAGACATCAGCACCCATACCAGTGCCAGGCTCAGAGATCAGGCACCTATACCAGTGCCAGGGCTCAGACATCATCACCTATACCAGTG
>WNYA01001835.1:2560-57223 GCA_019512145.1 Engystomops pustulosus | reverse complement strand
GGGATCCTCCCTCTGTACTCCAGGTGATGTATGTGTGGGGGATCCTCCCTCTGTACCCCGGGGGATGTGTGTGTGGGGGGTCCTCCCTTTGTACCCCGGGGGATGTGTGTGTGTGGGGTCCTCCCTCTGTACCCCAGGTGATATTTGGGGGGTCCTCCCTCTGTACCCCAGGCGATGTTTGGGGGGTCCTCCCTCTGTACCCCAGGTGATGTGTGTGCAGGATATGTAAGGGGGACTTCCCTTTGTATACAATGTGATCTTGTGGAGTATCAGGGATCACCTACTTAGTTTTATCTTGGGGCGATGACTGAATATTTCTGCTTCACAGGAACAAAGTGGCGAGAAAATACCAGGGGTAAAAAGTCTCTTATTTTAATAACTGTTTTTTTTTTTTTCACCATTGTAGTCGATGCTGTGACAAAAAGAGCTGTGGAAATCGCAACGAGACGCCCTCTGACCCCGTGATCATAGACAGGTAAGAGGCTGCACATATATGAGAGCCTAGGAACCTCTACCAGGATTCTAGAATGATTCCAAGCAGTGTCTGCTCCCCAAAGTAGTAACACTGATCAGAACAATGGATGATACCAAACCAAGAGGCAAGCGATGGGAAACGCAACAAGCCAACCCATAACCATAACAACCAGCGCCTTACGTTACAAAAAATCTTCTGTTAGTCCAGGGTGTAATTTACTGGGTGTGGGATGGTTCAAGTGATGGAGCAACTGCAGACTGAAGTTCTTACCCCAAACCTGACAATTTTGAGGATAGAGGCTGGAGGTTCCCCCATTCTTCTTCAACGAATACATCTATATCTTCTCTAAGCGGCTGCAACATTTATAAATGAGGAAAAGTTATTGGGGTGGAGGTGAATACTTTTGCACCCCACTGTATCCGCCATATTCGGGTGTTGTGACCACCCTGAGCCTGGCATGGACGCCCGCTCCCCTCTGTGACTGTAGAGAATGACTTGTTCTAGTAGAAGAATGCGGCGGCCGGGTTGTCTATAAACCGTCTCCATCACTCCGGCTCCGAGCTGTAAACACGTCAGATCCAGGAGATGCCGGAGGTCGGAGCGTTTACATAAGGCTGGATGTATGACCTGTATAAGAAACATTTACACTAGTGTGGGGGCGGCTGACACAGATATGTCTGGGTGAGGAGTCACAGATAACGCGAGGAGTCTGCAAACTGGGAAGAAACTGCCTTATATATACTTAAAGGGGTTCTCCACTGTTACACTGCATTATGTTGAGCCCGTCCCTGGAATATAAGTGTCCTCACGTCTCTAGGATCTCCCTCCATGAGATGTAGTATGAGAATGAGTCCCCACATTGCAGGATGAGTCCCCACTGGGGTATTACAGGGTGCAGATGGAATCCACTGATCTGTGTGTGTCATGTGTGGAGACCCTCAAGGGAGATATTGGGTGGCATTAATCATAGTGGGTCTCAGGTTCATCTATTTTTGCGCCTGGTTTGTTCTTTATGTCTATGTCCCCCCTGTCTTCCCTTATAGATAGGAAATAGATGAAAGATATCAATATTTAGTAAATTTGGGTATATTGTGGCTTCAGGAAGTGTAAAATCCATAGGGGGGTCATTTATCTTAGTCTGATGCGACTTTTTTGGTTGTTTTTTGGTGACTTTTTTCAGCGAATTGGTGTATTTGCACAATTTTTTGCCCCTTTTTCCTGCAGCTCGCCAGAGTTCTCCGTTTAGCGGTTTCCTGGTTTGCGCCTAATTTGTCTTTGTGTTTCTCCGGCTTCCAGAGGTTTGCACCTTATTTAAAATTGATTATCGCCTATATGGGGCGCAAATAATTGCGCAATAACGCGCCAGTCCGGACCGTGTGGAGGAAAGGCAAATCAGGTGCAAAAATTTGACTCCGATGAATCCCCCCACCCCACACGTTGAATCCTTGGGGACATTTCCGATTCCGGGTTTTCGGTGTCTCGGATTTCTCCCATGTGTCGGTTACTAATGGATGTTTTTTATTCCTTTTGTTCTCTATGTGGTGATATTCCAGCATCCAGGTGGCAGGGTTCCTCTCGGTGGGGGTCCCGGGGGTCCGCACGCCTGCCGTACACGTTAAGCCGCTGCAGCGTGAATAATCTCCACATTCCTGAAATAAAATTGACCTATTTTCCGTGGTTCCTGTACCTTTGCTCATGACGCAGAGCGATGGCGCCGGCCGCGGGCAGATGGATGACGTTCGCTCCCCGGAGCCTCATTTCCATCTGTTGGAGTTTTCTGAGACCTTCCCTTTAATTAGCCCCCAGTGTCCCCTTACTGAGACGTCTTGTAGTTTCCCCCCCGGGGGGATGATTCGGGGCTCGGGACACTCGTCTAATAAGTCAGGACAACGCCGCCTATTTATAGATATGCAGAACATGACTGATCCCGCAGGGCGGCCGCGGAGACACGGAAATCCTGAGGATTGACACCGATATTTACCGGAGCGGATCCACAAGTCTCATCACTCAGGATGTGCCGCTAGTTATTGGGCTGTACCACTTTTACCACTTTCGGAAATGTAGCCAATCATCTGCAAGCTACAGGCATTGGGGGATAACATTGGGTGCCGGACCTCCCACTGCTGTGCTCTGAGCTCTCTGCATTCAGCTGCACCACTGCCACTGAGTGAATGCAGCCTCTGCTTGCTAAGAGGGACCTGGGTCTTGGAGTAACTCAATACTAAAGAGTGCAGAGCACAGCAGTGTGAGGACACGCCCCCGGTGCACTTGGAGAACCTACAATTCTGGACTAAAAATCCAAATGTCACAGTCCTGCTGCTACTAACAACATACACAAGGTCTGGTTACACATCTCCCCAGGGTTACTACATATCACTGGCTGCAGAGAGCACAGAGCACAGCAGTGTGAGGAAACGCCTCCAACGCACTTGGAGAAACCATAGTGCTGGAATATAAATCCATATATCACAGTCCTGCTGCTACAAACAACATACACCAAGGTCTGATTATACCTCTGCCCAGGGTAAATACATAACACTGGCTGCAGAGAGTACAGAGCACAGCAGTGTGAGGATACGCACACTGTGCACTTGGAGAAGCTACAATGCTCGTATATAAATCCATATATCACAGTCCTGCTGCTACAAACAACATACACCAAGGTCGGATTATACCTCTCCTCAGGGACAATACACAACATTGGCTGCAGAGAGCACAGAGCACAGCAGTGTGAGAACACACCCCAGTAGAATCCTGAAATATAAATCCATAACAATATAAACAAAGGTCTGATTACACATCCCTTCAGAGACAATACATAACAATAACTGCAGAGAGCACAGAGCACAGCAGTGTGAGGTCTGATTACACATCCCTTCAGAGACAATGCATAACAATAACTGCAGAGAGCGCAGAGCACAGCAGTGTGAGACATGCCCCTGGTACAATAATGGAATATACATCTATACATCACAGTTCTGCTGCTACTAACACCACACACAAAAGACACACAGGGATCATACTTAACACAGTTTACACAGAGCACAGCAGTGTGAGGACACACCTCCAGTGCACTTGGAGAAACTGCAATACTGGAATTTAAATCATATATCACAGTCCTGCTGCTAACAACACCATACACAAAGGTCTGATTACACATCTTTCCAGGGACAATACATAATACTGCAGAGAGCACAGAGCACAGCAGTGTGAGGGCATACTCCCAGTACAACCCTGGAATTTAAATCCATATTTCACAGTCCTGCTGCTACTAACAGCATACACACAGGTCTCTAAACATTGCTATTATGACCGCGTGTCAGTCTTTACTATAGTTATCACATTCTATTCGTGAATCCGGAGGCTCCGGATGAACAGACTAATAGGTTTATGGGAAACAATTGCAGAGCATGGATTAGGGAGCTGCCGGAGACACCCTATAGGGACAGATGTTGGAGTAGTTGAGTCATTGCGCTGTCTGACCCTTGACCTTTGCGGTCAGTTGCGTTCGCCATTGCCTCATTTTCAGTCCCGATTTCTTATCCAGCGCTGGGAATTATTTGCCGGAGTCGGAGGAGGCGATTCCCCAAACATAGACGTCTAATTTTACTCTGTTTTATCCTTGTTGGTTGTCATGACGATAAATCTTAGGGAACGGCAGAAGATTAACTCTTTAAAAAAACATTTTTGGAGCGGGTCGGAAGCCTGAATGTAAGACGAGCGCAGGGGCCGGGGTGGAGAGACCCGGGACGATAGTTCAGCAGTTCAGCTACTATATATGAAGGGGCAGTTATATAGGCCACACCCCCTATATACTCCGATCTCCCCAAATCAGACCCTAAAATAAATTTCAAACCCCCAGACCTCAAAAATCATTTCATCTCCAGAATAAAGGAAGACCCCAGACCCAAAAATAAACACAGACCCCAGGAGAATTGTTGACCACAGACTTAAATACCAAAATACATTGAGACTTTAGCCCAAACTCCACAATAAATATAACTCCCAGACCCCAAAATTAGTACAAGTAGTACCCCATCATTAACTGAGAACATAAGAGAAATACATACAGACATAAATTCAGACCCCAAACTAGACCGACCGTAATACATAGAAACCCCCAGACCAGACCCCGAATAACTAAACCGACAGACCGTGACCCCGGACCCAGACCCGCCCAGAATACACCACTACCCCAGACCAGACCCCAGAATAACACAGACCCCAGACACGATACACACAGAGGCCCCAGTACCGACACCCAGAAACACACAGACCCCAGACAGACCCCAAGACACCACAGACCGCAGCCAGACCCCAGTATACACACAGACCCCAGACCAGACCCGACAGAATAACACACAGACCCCAGACCGACCCCAGACCCAAACCCCAGAATCACAACAGACCCCAGACCAGAACCACAGAATAACACAGACCCCAGACCAGACCCATCGAATACACATAACCCCCAGACCAGACCCCCAATACCACAGACCCCCCGAACCACAGAACACCCAGACCACTCAGACCCAGACAGAACACCCAGCATAACCCAGACCAGACCCCAGAATACACACAGACCCCAGACCAGACCACAGAATACACACAGACCCCAGAATACACACAGACCCCAGACCAGACCCCAGACCACCCCAGAATACAAGGACCCCAACCCGACCACGAAACACAAGACCCCAGACAGACCATTACACACAGACCCATACCAAACCCCGAATACACAAGACCCAGGACCAGACCCAGAATACACACAGACCCCAACAGACCCCAGAATACACACGACCGCCAGACCCCAATACACAGACAGACCAGACAGAATACAACACAGACCCCCAGGACCAGACCCCCAGAATACACACAACCCAGGACCAGACCACAGAATACCACAGACCGCACCAACCCAGAATACACACAGACCCAACCAGACCACAGAATAACACACACCCAACCAGAATACACACAAGACCCCAGAACACCAACCCAGAATACACACAGACCCCAGACCAGACCCCCCAGAATACACACGACCCCAGACCAGACTCACAGAATACACACAGACCCCAGACCAGACCACGAATACACACAGACCCTAGACCAGACCCCGGAATACACACAGACCCCAGACCACAGAATACACACAGACCCCAGACCCCAGAATACACACAGACCCCAGACCAGACCCACAACATACACCAGACCCAGAGATCCGACCAGACACAGAATCCAACAGACCCAGACCACGCTACACAGACCAGACCACCAGAATACACACAAGACCCCAGACCAGACCGCAGAATAACAAAACCAAGACCCCAGTAATACACACAAGACCCCATAAACCCCAGAAACCCAGAAAATACCACAGACCGACAGACAGTACACACTACCCGAGACCAAGCCCCTCGAATACACATAGACCCCAGACATACCACAGAAGTACACACAGACCCCAGACCACAGACCCCATACACATAACCCTCGACCAGACCACAGATACGCACAGACCCAGACCACCAGAATACACACCACCCAGACCAGACCAGAACCCATAATACGACACAGACCCCAGAATACACACACCCCAGACCAACCCCAGACCAGACCCCCAGAATACACACGACCCCAGACCAGCCAGATACCACACACCCCATACAACCCCGAAACACAAACACAGACCCAACAGACCCACATAATACCACAGACCCAGACCAGACCCCCCAGAATACACACAGACCCCAGACAGATCCCACCAGACTACACACAGACCCCAGACCAGACCCAAATACACACAGACCCCCAGACCAGGCCCAAATACACACAGACCCCAGACCAGACCTCAGAATACACACAGACCCCAGAATACACACAGACCCAGACCAGACCACAGAATACACACAGACCCAAGACTAGACCCACCAGAATACACACAGACCCCAGACCAGACCCAAATCACAAATACCCCAGCAATACACACATACCGACCAACCCAGCATAATACACACAGACCCCAGACCAGACCACGAATACACACCCAAGAAGAATACACCCAGACCAGACCAGACACAGAATGCCCACAGACCCCAGGACAGACCCCAGAATACACACAGACCCCAGACCAGACCTCAGAATACACACAGACCCCAGAATACACACAGACCCCAGACCAGACCACAGAATACACACAGACCCAGACCAGACCTCAGAATACACACAAACCCCAGACCAGACCACAGAATACACACAAGACCCCAGAATACACACAGACCCCAGACCAAAAGCACACTAATACACAAGACCCAAAACCAGACCACAGATCCAACATACCCCAGACCAACCCAGAATACACACAACCCCAGACAGAACCTTCAAATACACCAAGACCCCAGAATACACACAGACCCCCAGACCAGACCACAGAATACACACAGACTCCAGGACAGACCCCAGAATACACACAGACCCCAGACCACAGAATACACACAGACCCCAGAATTTACACAGACCCCAGACCAGACCCCAGAATACACACAGACACCAGACCAGACCACAGAATACACACAGACCCCAGACCACCAGAATACACACAGACCCCAGACCACAGAATACACACAGACCCCAGACCAGACACAGAATACACACAGACCCCAGACCAGACCCCAAAGAACACACAACATACCCGAGAATAACACCAGACCCAACCGACCCCAGAATACACACAGACCCCCGACACAGACCTCAAAGACACACAGACCCCGAATACCACACCCCAGACCAACCCAATACAACACAGACCCCAGACCAGACCAGAATACACACAGACCCCAGACCAGACCCCAGAATACACACACCCAACCAGACCCAAATACACCCGACCCCAGACCAGACCAGAATCACACAACCCAACACCAAATAACACAGACCCCAGACCAGACCACAGAATACACACAGACCCCAGACCAGACACAGAAATACACAGAACCCCAGACCCCAGAATACACACAGACCCCAGACCAGACCACAGAATACACAGACCCCAGACCAGACCCCAGAATACACACAGACCTAGACCAGACCCCAGAATACCACACAGACCCCAGACCAGACCCCAGAATACACACAGACCCCAGACCAGACCCCCAGAATACACACAGACCCCAGACCAGACCCCAGAATACACACAGACCCCAGACCAGACCACAGAATACACACAGACCCCAGAATACACACAGACCCCAGCATACACACAGACCCCAGAATACACACAGACCCCAGCAATACACACAGACCCCGACCAGACCACAGAATACACACAGACCCCAGACAAGACCACAGAATACACACAGACCCAGACCAGACCCCAGAATACACACAGACCCCAGACCAGACCCAATACACCAGACCCCAGACCAGACCCCAGAATACACACAGACCCCAGAATACACACAGACCCCAGACCAGACCACAGAATACACACAGATCCAGACCAGACCACAGAATACACACAGACCCCAGACCAGACCCCAGAATACACAGACCCACAGACCAACACAGATACCACAGAACCCCAACCGACCCAAATACACACAGACCCCAGACCAGACCACCAGATACACACAGACCCAGACCAGACCCCAGAATACACACAGACCCCAGACCAGACCCCAGACCAGACCCCAGACCAGACCACAGAATACACACAGACCCCAGACCAGACCACAGAATACACAGACCCCAGACCAGACCCCAGAATACACACATACCCCAGACCAGACCACAGAATACACACAGACCCAGACCAGGCCACAGAATACACACAGACCCCAGACAGACCACAGAATACACAGCCCCAGACCAGACCACAGAATACACACAGACCCCAGACCAGACCCAGAATACACACAGACCCAAGACCAGACCTCAGAATACACATAGACCCCAGACCAGACCCCAGAATACACACAGACCCCAGACCAGACCCCAGAATACACAGACCCCAGACCAGACCCCAGAATACACACAGACCCTAGACCAGACCCATCACACAGACCCCAGACAACCCCCAATACACACCAGACCAGACCTCAGAATACACATGACCCCAGACCAGTACCCCACATACACACAGACCCCAGACCAGACCCCAGAATACACACAGACCCCAGACCAGACCCCAGAATACACACAGACCCTAGGACAGACCCCAGACATCAGAATAAGTTCAGACCTCAAGCTAGACCTATATATACATAGAAACCCATAAAGACAGACCCCAGGCTGGGTCCCAGACCGACTACAGTATAAATACAGACGCCAGACCAGACATTAGAATAATTAATATCACAGAATATACATAGAAACCCCCATATATGTGGGAAGCATGGTGGCTCAGTGGTGAGCACTACAGCCTTGCAGCGCTGAGGTCCTGGGTTCAAGTCCCACCAAAGTCAACAATCTGCAAAGAGTTTGTAAGTTCTCTCCGTGTTTGCGTGGGTTTCCTCTGGGTCCCTCCGTTTCTCCACAACGCCAAAACACATACTGTAGGTGTTAGATTGTGGCCCCATTGGGACAGGGACTGATGTGACAAACTCTGTGCAGCGCTGCGGTATCTGTAGGCGCTATATAAATACAAGGAATTATTATTATTATATGTCCAGACCCCAGACCTGACCACAGAATACAAACACCCCAGACCAGACACCTATACAGACGACCTCAAGCTACACCTACTATATACATGAAAATCCCAAAATAGGCAGACCCTAGACCCGACCACAAAATACAACCGGCCCCAGACCAGACACCAAATAAAAGACAGACATATATACATAAATCCCAAAAATAAGACCAGACCCCAGACCCAGCCACAGAATACATACAGACCTCAGCTACACCTACTAATACATAGAAACCCCCAAAATAAGACCGAGACCCAGACCAGACATTATACAAAGACCGACAAAACCACAGTATACAGAAACACAGACCCCAAAATATATGGATACCCCCTATAGGACATAGAGACCCCTAGCCACAATGCACAATAAACACAGACCCCAAACAGATCCCAAAATAATGAGCCTCAGACCCCGACCGACCACAAATAAGTATTAGACCTGACCCTGCGCCCCCTACAGCCCCGGCCGGTGCCCTGATAACCTGCACATGTGATGGCTCCAGTCCTGGTATAAATGAACCGTTCCTTATTAAGAGGCTCTGCCCGGCAATTACCGGCTGATGTGACAGCACTTAGCACTTTCTTAAAGCTGCTGATAACCGGATTATCACTAATTACCAGTAATTATCGCTGTCAGACAACCCACACAGCGCTCCCTCTCTACGCCTTCAAATCCTGATACGACACCACGGCAAATCTATTATACTATATACCTCAGTTACCCAGCTTCCCAAAGTCCTGAATGGCTTCTATTGCTAGGGGGATTTATCAAATAGATTCTCCACTAGGGGGAGACATATTGACATCTTAAGGATTGTTTCCCTTTTACATCACCATATAATTTAATGTTAGAATAATTTAAGCCATCAGTCACCACTAGGGGCGCTCAGTGTGTGTAAGTTATTACAGCCCCATTATTCTTGTTTAGAGCTCCCCCTAGTGGTCACTAAAGGAAGGAACAATATTAGCATTCCATTGACAGGTACTTCAGCCTGTTGTATGCAAAGTATATATCACCATTGTATTCCTAATTTCCTCCATTATTTCCCTCTTTTTCATGCTTCTCTCTGATGATATCCTCACCTGTCTCACAGTCTCACAAGGTAGGTGTTCAGCGCCCCCTATAGGGGTCATCATGTATACACAGGGGTGTGAAAAATAAAATAAAATATGGCATCATGATTGGAAATTAAAATATCGCCCCCTGTTATAGGTAGATTATCTCTATCTATCTGATATCTATCTATCTGATATCTATCTATCTATCTATCTATCTATCTATCTATCTATCTCATTCTATCTATTATACTATATCTATCTATACTATCTATCTATCTATCTATCTATCTATTATGCTCATTATTCATATTCATATCTATCTACTACTATATCTACTATCTATCTATCTATTATCTCATCTATCTATCTATCTATCTATCTCATTATGATATCATATAATCTCATATCTATGTATCTATTCATATCTATCTATCATCTATATATCTATCTCACTACTACTATCTATCGACTATCTACTTCTATCTATCTATCTATCTATCTCTCTCATATCTATCTCCATCTATCTAATATCTATCTATCATCATATCTATCTATCTATATCTATCTCATATATCTATCTATCTCATATCATATCTATCTATCTACTATATCACTTATCTCTCCTATCTATCTATCTATCTATCTAATCTATCTATCTATATCTCATATCTATCTAACTATCTATCTATCTCTCCTATCTATCTCATCTCTATCTATTATCTCTATCATTGATCTATCTAATAGCTAATCTCAATCTATCTATATTCTATCTTATCTACCATATCTATCTATCTCATATCTATCTATCTATCCTATCTAATCTCTTCTATCTATCTTATCGATCTTTCTATCTATCTTCTATCTATCTATCTATATATCTATCACATATCTATCTATCTATCCCATATGTATCTATCTATCTCATGTCTATCTATCTCATATCTATCTATCTATCTCCTATCTATCTATCTATCTATCTATCTATCACATATCTATCTATCTATCTATCTATCTATCTATCTATCTATCTCATATCTATCTATCTATTCTATCTATCTATCTATCTATCTATCTATCTATCTATCTATCTCATATGTATCTATCTATCTCATGTCTATCTATCTCATATCTATCTATCTATCTATGGGCCACATTTATCACTTGTTTTTTCTGTTGTTTTTGCGCCTTTTCGTTTAGGCGCACCGTTTTTGCGATTAAACGTCAAATTAGCCGCGCAGCTAAAATAACCACCTTCCCTCATCTATCGTTCAATTCCAGATGTTTTGCTGTGCCTAATGATAGTCATCACGTGCGACTTTTGCACTTGGCGCAAAAACGGGCGCAAAAAAACACTCCAGCTCGGAGGTGGCGTTACTGAGAAGAAAGCACTGAGCCCCTTGCAGAAGAGCTCATTTCTTTAGCAGCAAAGCTCAGCCAGACACTGGAACATATAATAGATACCTTACATCACTGCAGACACTAGAACATATAATAGACATTAGATACACTGCAGACATGAAAACATATAATAGATACATTAGATACACTGCAGAACACTGGGAACATATAATAGATACAATTAGATACACTGCAGACACTGGAACATATAATAGATACATGAGATATAGAGATGAGCGAGCACTAAAATGCTCGAGTGCTCGTTATTCGAGACGAACTTTTCCAGATGCTCGAGTGCTCGTCTCGAATAACGAGCCCATTGAAGTCAATGGGAGACTCGAGCATTTTTCAAGGGACCATGGTTCGGAATAAATGTGTAATTAATTGAAAAAGAATGTCTTCTATAAGTTTCAGATGTATACAAACATCTGCCATCTATTCTTCACTGTTCCGCGCTATATTATATACCCGACAAGTTAGCAGATGTGAAGAACAGTGAAGAATAGGATCATTAAGTGAAAAACACAGTGAAGAATAGATTGCAGATGTTCGGCACATCTGCTTACTTGTCGGGGAGATACGCTGTTCGTGCTGCTCCGTGCCCCGCTTCTCCGTGCCCCTCCCCCTGTCTCCGTGCCCCGCTGTCTCCGTGCCCCGCGGTTCCTCGTGCCCCCGCTGTCTGTGCCCCGCTGTCTCTGAGGTCCCCGCTGTCTCCGTGCCCCGATGTCTCCGTGCCCATGTCTCCGTGCCCCTGCTCTCCGTGCCCCTATGTCTCCGTGCCGCTGCCTGATGTCTCCGTGCTGGTCCGCTGCCCCATGTCTTCGTGCTGCCGCTGCCCATGGTCTCGTGCTGCTCCCGGTCTTGTGCTTCTCCGTTGTCTCTGCCTGCTCACGGTTCTGCAATGTGTTCTTCACACATATATATTGTTTTCACACTATTTTGTTCGCACCGTTCCGCGCGTATCTGCCGACAAGTAAGCAGATGTGCCGAACATCGTAATCTATTCTTCACTGTGTTTTCACTGTGTTTTTCACTTAATGATCCGTGGTCACTGTGTTTCACGTTTTTATTCTATTCTTCATTGTTCTTCACTGTGTTTTTTAATTAAATGCTCGATCTCGGAGTAAGGAAATACTGTCCGAGCAACGAGCCGTTTCGAGTACCTTAATACTCGAACATCATAAGCTCGGACGAGTATACTCGCTCATCTCTATGAGATACATTACAGACAGGAGCTGCAGACTCTATTTACAGTTCTCACCTTCTATTTACAAAAATATTCTGCAAAACCTGAGCTCAAAGCAAGAGAGGAGAGAAGTTTGCAGAAGTTTCAGAAGTTTGCAGTATTACAAACAAGTGTCCCCCATGTAATTCTGCACAGTGTCTGAGGGGGATATTGTGCAGAATTACAGGGGGGCAGCAGGGAAACCAGCACTGGGGGATCCCCTCCAGGAGAAGCCACTGCTAAGGAGCTCACTGGTGCAGGGTGTCACCAACTGTGCTGCTGAGAATCCGGTGCAGGGTGTCACACAACTGGGTGCTGCTGTGAGTGTTTCTCACATTCTGGCTGTGGGAGAAGTAGAGAGGAGCTTGTAGCGAGGTGACATTAATGCCCGAATCTAACATTGCGCCTAACTGCGCCTAAACTGCGTTAAATTAAGTGATTACATAAGAGGCAAAAAAATATAACTTACACAGATGGTTGTAGCTTGTGATAATTCTGGCAAACAGTGCGCCAGTAATTTAGGCGCAACACTACACTAGGCGCCACAAAAGTTGATAAATGTGGCCCTATCATCTATCTATCTATCTATCTCTCAGTAGTCTATCTATTCTCTATCTATCTCTCTATCTCAGATCTATCTATCTCATATCTAATCGATCTATCTATCAATCTATCTATCTATCTATCTATCCATCTCATACTATCACTCACCCTACACCATATCTATCTAGCATCTATCCATATCTATCTATCTATCTATCGATCTATATCTATCTATCTATCTTTCATATCCTCTTATCTATCTATCTATATCTACTGGGCAGCCATCAGGAAATCGGGGCCCCATACAGCAAAAGTGTCTGGGCCCCAACACACCCAAAAACCGAACAAGCCTCCTGCCCCCCCAGTTGACCTTTCCACAACAGGGTTTGAGCTGTGTCTTACGACAAGGCACACTCTTCTGGTCAGGGGCGGACTGGAATTTAAAATGGGCCCTGGAAAAAAAACTATAAAAGTGGCCCCATTTAACGGGCGGAGTCAAAACAAGGTGGGTGTGGTCAGAGTAAAGTGGGTGGGGTTATAACAGACCAATTGGTTGTAGATGTCTTAATGCAAACAATAACTCTTTTGCTAGTAAGTGAATCTAATGAGCAAAGAATGTGACCTGTCGATTAGTAAATGATGCAAACACACAACCGATAAGCTTTAAATAGCTTTCCCCTGGTGCCAATACCTGTGCAATTCAGAGAAATAATGATATTGAATACTGCCTCCTATGTACAAGAATAATGCTACAATAACACATTCAATCCTGCCTTCTATAACAAATAAAACTACTACAATACCTTCTCCCATATACAGCCAATTACTATAAACACTATAATACTGCCCCTATGTACAGGAATATAACTACTAATACTGCCCCCTTGTACAGGGATATAACTACTATAATACTGCCCCCTATGTACAAGATATAACTACTATACTACTGCCCCCTTGTACAGAATATACTACTATAATACTGCCCCTATGTACAGGAATATAACTACTATAATACTGCCCCTATGTACAAGAATATAACTACTACTAAATACTGCCCCCTATGTACAAGAATATAACTACTATAATACTGCCCCTATGTACAAGAATATAACTACTATATACTGCCCCCTATGTACAGGAATATAACTACTATAATACTGCCTCCTGTGTACAGGAAAATACTACTCTAATACTGCCCCTATGTACAAGAATATAACTACTATAATACTATGCACCCTATGTACAAGAATAGA
The DNA here is from genome assembly GCA_019512145.1 of Engystomops pustulosus. Taxonomy (NCBI): domain Eukaryota; kingdom Metazoa; phylum Chordata; class Amphibia; order Anura; family Leptodactylidae; genus Engystomops; species Engystomops pustulosus. The sequence continues at coordinate 42,575 of WNYA01001835.1, read as the reverse complement.
ACATATATACGCCCCCTATGTACACGAATATAAACACTATAATACTGCCCCCTATGTACAGGAATATAACCTACTATAACACTGCCCCCTATGTACAAGAATATATACTATAATACTGCACCCTTTTTACAAGAATAGAACTACAATACTGCCCACTATGTTCAGGAATAAAATACTATAATACTGCCCCCCATGTACAGGATATAATACTATAATACTGCCCCCTATGTACAAGAATATAACTACTAATACTATCGGGCCCCCTATCTACAAGAATTATAACTACTATATACTGCCCCTATGTACAGGAAATATAACTACTATAATACTGCCCTATGTACAAGAATATAACTACTATAATACTGCCCCCCTATGTACAGGAATACTACTACTATAATACTGCCCCCTATACAGGAACTAACTACTATAATACTGCCCCTATGTAACAGGAATATAACCTACTATAATACTGCCCCCTATGTACAAGAATCTAACTACTATAATACTGCCCCCTATGTACAGAATATAACTACTATAATAACTGCCCCCTATGTAACAGGAATTAACTACTATAATACTTCCCCCTATGTACAAGAATATAACTACTATATACTGCTCCCTATGTACAGGAATATAACTACTATAATATTCTGCCACCTATGTACAGGAATATAACTACTATAACTGCCCCCCTATGTACAGGAATAATAACTATATAATATACTGCCACCCCATGTACAAGAAATCACTACTAATACTGCCCGCATGTACAGGAAATAACTACTATAATACTGCCCCTATGTACAGGATATAACTACTATAATACTGCCCCTATCTACAAGAATATAACTACTATAATACTGCCCCTATTACATGAATATAATACTATAATACTACAATATACCAAAGCGAACATGAAAAAAAATCAGTATTTATCATATACAGCTACGAAAACACACCAGATCCTCACCTATTACATCCAGAGACATCAGGTACGTTTCCTCGATTACTTGTTCCTCATCTTCCTCCTATCCACCATCTCTGTTTCTGTCCTCATACAAAGCTTTCCTTGCAGAGTTACAACCACACGACGTCTTAGTTCTGACACTTTCACCATTGTCCCTTCTTCTGCTTAACCTATACTGTGCCCACAATATACTGTAATAGAGCCAGCCCTGAAGTATAGTACCGACACATAGTCCCCATAAGTAACAACCCTACCCCATACATATAATTAATGGCCCCAGCCTACCCCAGACATAGAATTTATGCCCCCAACCACCCGACCATAGAAATTATACCCCCTGCCCGCCCCACACATATAATAATAGCCCCCTGCCAGCCCCAGATATAGAATAATCCCCCACCCCTACCCCCAGTATAATTAATGCCCCACGCCAAGGCCCAGATAAACATTAAGCCCCCGCCATATCTACTCCCCTCGCCAGCCCTTAGATTAGAATAATGCCCCCTCGCCCCCAGACATATTACTGCCCCCTGTCAGCCCCAATATACAATAATGCCCTCCCGCCATATAATTAATGCCCCCTGCCCCCCCCAGACATATATAATGCACCCTGCCCGTCTCAACATTAATAATGCCCCCTGCCAGCCCTAGATATGGACTAATGCCCCCCCCCCCGCCCCAGACATATAATTAATGCCCCCTGCCAGCCCCAGATATAGAATAATGTCCCCCACCATATAATTAATGCCCCCCTGCCAGCCCTAGATATAGAATAATGCCCATGGCCTAGGCATAAAATTAATGCCCCCTGCCAACCCCAGATATAGAAAAATGCCCCCCCTGCCATATAATTAATTCCCCCTGCCAGTCCCAGATATAGAATAGTGCCCCCTGCCATATAATGAATCCCCCCCTTCCCGATATACAATAAAGCCCCCCATTCTATAATTAAAAAAAAAAACAAAAAACACATAATACTCACCTCTTTGGAGCAGTGTCTTCCCGTCTTCCTCGGTCTTCGGCGGCTTGGTGCAGAGGCCGGGATAGTGACGTCACTGCTCCGCCCGCCTCTTACACCACGCCGCGGAGCTACACGGAGGCAGGCGACTGGACAGCTGACAGCTGGTAAGTCCAGCCTCCCCCAACCTACACAGTCCGCAATGAAGTCAATTGCGCGACTGTGTAGCTGAATGTATACACAGACGCAGAAGCAGCGGTGCTGCGCGCGTCTGTGTACTAATTATAGTACCTGCATCGTACGATGGTACGATGCAGGTTACTATAGATTAAATCAAAAGTTGTAGGGAGGGAGGCTGGCCGGCCCCGAGGAAGCTCCGAACCGGCGCAGGACCGACCGGCCACCGGAAAAATTCCGGTGGGTACAAGGCCAGTCCGCCCCTGCAGACCCGCACAGTCTGCGGGCCCACCGCCGGGGCCCCCGGGCCCCCCCCCCTAGTGTCTAGAGTCCGGGCCCCCCTAGGGCAGTCAGTTGTACTGCCCTAACGGCGGCCCTGCTATCTCATATCTATGGATCTAATATCTACTTATATCTATCTATCTAATAGCTATCCCTATCGCTCTTCATTTCCATGTTAACCAGTTGTATACTTTTGGCAGGATATAAGAGCAGGGGATCCCCCAGCAGCTGTAATCAGAACATCCATCTTGATGGAGACGTCAGGGACATGTTTCAGGACTGATCTCTTCTCTAGAACATTTGTACATAATGGATAGAAAACAAGGAGCCGGACCCTCATTTAATGCAGCTTTGGTGTATGAAGGGGGACAGCAAATGGGCGCCGATTATCTGGAACCTACCAACAATGGAAATTACGTTTCTCGCCTCTCCCTCGGATATGCCGCTCCCAGACTGTAGGCTCAGCATCACACTATCACCTTACCCGAAATTCATTGGTGTCATCCATTCTCCAAACTGGAAAGGTCCATCCACGTCCTTCATAGCGTTAGTCCTGTCGCGGGGTTCGGGGTACCAGATTACCGACCATCCATGAACATCCATGACGGGTGTGAGAACCAACCTGTGGCCCCCTATAAAAAAAAAAAAAAAAAAAAAAGAAAAAAAAAAAAAAACAACTGCTCGTCCTCCGTTTGTTTGAGTCCCTCATGCTTTGGGACACAGAAGAAATTTGTGATTCTTCAAAGGCGTCCAAACCCAACATTCTGTAATTTTGTGAACTTTCTGTATTCTAAGCGGACATTCGTTATCTGAGACATTCTGGTAATTCGGAGAGACATTCTCTGTAATTGCTTTAGAGACATTTCGGTAATTCTGAGAGAATGTTTTCTGTAATTCTGAGAGACATTCTTATTCTGAGAGAATATTCTGTATTTCTGAGGAACTTGTGTAATTCTGATGAATATTCTGTATTTTCGAGAGAACGTTGTGTTAATTCTGAAGAATATTCTGGAATTCTGATAAACGTTGTGTAATTCTGAGAGAATATTCTGTATTTCTTGAGAGAACATTGTGGTAATTCTTAAGACATTGTGTAATTCTGAGAGAATATTCTTTATTTCTGATATGACCTTTTGTGTATTCGAGAGAAGTGGTTAATTTCTGAGAGAATATTCTGTAGTTCTGGAGACTTTGGTATTCTGAGAGAAGATTCTGTATTTCTGATAGAACTTTGTGTAATTCTAGAGAATATCGGTAATTCTGAGAGAACATTTGTAATTCTGAGAGAACAATTGTGTATTCTGAGAAATTTCTGTAATGTGATAGAACGTTGTGTAATTTCTGAGAGAATATTCTGTAATTCTGAGATGAACTTTTGTGTACTTCTGAGAGAATATTATGTATTTCTGAGAGAACTTTGTGTATTCTGAGAGACTTTGTGTACTTCTGAGAGAACGTTGTTTAATTCTGAAGAATATTCTGTATTTCTGGGAGAACTTTGGTGTAATTCTGAGAGAATATTCTGTTTTTTCTGAGAGACTTTGTGTATTCTGAGAGAATATTCTGTTAATTCTGAGAGAACATTGTGTAATTCTGAGAGAATATTCTGTAATTCTGAGAGAACGTTGTGTAATTCTGAGAGAACTTTGTGTAATTCTGAGAGAATATTCTGTAATTCTGAGAGAACGTTGTGTAATTCTGAGAGAATATTCTGTAATTCTGAGAGAATATTCTGTAATTCTGAGAGAACTTTGTGTAATTCTGAGAGAATATTCTGTAATTCTGAGAGAACGTTGTGTAATTCTGAGAGAATATTCTGTTACTTGTGAGAGAACGTTTTGTATTCTGGAGAATATTCTGTATTTCGGAGAGAAACTTTTGTGTAATTCTGAGAGAACTTTGTGTAATTCTGAGAGAACGTTGTGTAATTCTGAGAGAATATTCTGTATTTCTGAGAGAATCTTTGTGTATTCTTAGAGAATATTCTGTATTTCTGAGAAAACTTTGTGTAATTCTGAAGAGAATATCTGTAATTCTGAGAAAACTTTTGTGTAATTCTGAGAGAATATTCGGTAATTCTGAGAGACGTTGTGTAATTCTGAGATAATATTCCTGGTAATTCATATGAGAACTTGTGTCATTCTGGGGGGGGGGGGGAGAGAACGTTGTGTAATTCTGAGAATTATTCTGTAATTCTGAGAGAACTTTTGTGTAATCTGAAGAATATTCTGTATTTCTAGAGAACTTTGTGTAATTCTGAGAGAAATATTCTGTATTTCTGAGAAACTTTGTGTAATTCTGAGAGAATATTCTGGGTAAGTTCGAGAAAACTTTGTGTAATTCTAGAGAAAGCTTCCTGTAATTCCTCAGAGAACATTGTGTAATTCTGAGAGAATATTCTGTAATTTGTGAGAGAACGGTTGTAATTCCTTAGAGAATAGTCCTGTATTTCTGAGAGAACTTTGTGTAATTCTGAGAGAATATTCTGTAATTCTGAGAGAACGTTGTGTAATTCTGAGAGAATATCTGTATTCTGGGAGAAACGTTGTGTAATTCTGAGAGATATTCTGTAAGCTGAGAGAACGTTGTGTAATTTCTGAGAGAATATTCTGTATTTCGGAGAGAACGTTGTGTAATTCGATCAGAACTTTGTGTACTTCTGAGAGAACGTTGTTTTACTTCTGAGAATATTTGTAGTCTGAGAGAACTTTGTGTAATCTGAGAGAATATTCTGTAATTCTGGAGAGAACATTGTGTAATTCTGAGAGAAATTCTGTAATTGTAGAGAACTTGTGTAATTCCAGAGAGACTTGGTAATTCTGAGAGACGTGTGTCATTCTGAGCGAATAATTCTGTAATTCTGAGAGAATATCTGTATTCTGAGAGGGGACATTGGTGTAATCTGAGAGAAATGAGTATTTCTTAGAGACTTTCTGTAATTCTGAGAGAATATTCTTGGTTTGAGACCCTTATTTATATTCCGCTCCTACGTTCGCCTGAGGGGTGTTTTAGATCCATAGACTGATTCTATGACCATGTTAAAAAACAACCGAAAGAACATTCTATGGCGAAAATTCTATGGAAATTTTTCCAAGTATCAGGTATAAGACCCAACGTGGAGCTGGTGTTGGAGTTTCAGCTCCGGTGACGACTTCTGTTGTATGTGGAATAGATATCAAAACAACGTGATAGAATATTCTGTCATTATGAAGGAACATTCTATGTTATCGATCCAGAGATTTCTATCCTTGTCGTGTTCTGCTTCGGGTCAGAGGTTTGGATCTATAGACCAAGTTTTTTATTTCAAATGTCAGATTTTATCATTTTTCATTTTTTTGAATTTTGTGAATTTAGTAATTCTTACAAGTCATGGGAAATGCAGGAGCCGACAGACAAGTGAAGAACTTTGCGCAGACTAGATGTAAGATGGCTTAGATCACTCTTCTGGAGGGGGGGGGGTGTATCTCACAATCAGCAGTATCACATACGCTGGGCTACTACTGGGCTCAGAAACTCCAACTCCATCCAGATACTTTAGATATCAGCTGCTCAAGAGACGTATCACACATTATAGGCTTAGATACACCTGCCAAAGTAGACAGTATCACACACACATCAAAGGTTATATACACAACTTCAGAGGACAGTACCACACACTAGGCTTAGATACGTCAGTCAATGGAAGACAGTATCCACAGGCAAAGTTTAGATACACCAGACAAGGAGATGTCTCCGCTCATCAAAGGTTAGATCACAGCTCAGAGACAGTGTCACCACATCAAAGGTTTTATATACGACTCAGTAGAACAGTATCACACATTATAGGCTTAGATAATACCAGCCAAGAAACATAATCAACACATCAAAGGTTGATATAAGGAGAAAGTACACACGCTAGGCTTTTAGATACATCAGCCAAGGAGACAGTACACACCTCAGAGCTTTAGCTACAACCAGGGAAGGAGATGTCATTCACATCGGCGGTTTAAGCTACACTACTCAGTGTTACACATTAATATGCTTAGATACACAGCCAAGGAGACAGTATCACACATGAAAGGGTTTGAATACCACTAAGGAGACATACCACACATTCGGCTTAGATACACACCAGCTCGGAGGCGTATCAACAGCATTGGTGGGATACAGTGTGCTGTTCGGTGATGATATCATACATGAATGTGAGACTTCTGTCCATGAGACTGTATCACACAAGACTGGCGCTAACATGTGCTCAGTAGCAGTATCACCACATTACAGACTTAGATACTCAACTCAGCATACACACATATCGAACTGTCGCTTGAGCTTTTTATCTAAGCCTGCTCAGGTGCGGCACAGTTATGGGGTTCTGCGGGGTCATGAGTCAGGGGAATGTTACCCCCAATTAATCCACAACCAAATTGTGGGGTATGTAAGCCCCACCCTTTTCTGCTCAGAAAGCACTCCCGAAAATTTTAGGTGTATCTAAACTGTTTGGCTGTAAGTATGGCAATGTATCTAAGCTGTCAGCTCTACATCTCAACATGTATCCAAGAAGCTCTCGTTATACCATGGCAATGTATCTAAGATACAGTTATTTATTGGCACTGTATCTAACATTCAGAACAAGGCCATGTAATGCTACCTTTATCTTGCCGCACCGTATTCTGTCCATGTATCTACACTTATCACTAATCTAAGTATCTGAGCTATTACCAGACCCGTTCTATGGAAGTATCTAAATGGGATAAAATATCTAAAATCACCAACACGTCAGCAATGTCATCTGTTCCATACATTAAGCAACTGCAATAAATAAGTTATCTAAGCCCCCCAGCTATAATGGTCACAAGTATCCTAAGCTGTCAGTTGTTCTGTGTGAAAAGGTATCAAAGCCTCAGGTTTCTACAGCAGTGTATCTAGCTGACAGCTAACAACACAGAGTTATCTAAGCTGTCACTATACTAGCAGCAGGTATCACGCTGACAGCTATACTATCACAGGTATCTAAAGCTGAAAGCTATACAACAAGCAGTTATCTAAGATGTCAACTTACTAGCATCAGTGTATCTAAGCTGACAGCTTATACTAGGCAGCAGTGTATCTAGCTGTCAACTATACTATGAAAGTATCTAGCCTGTTGGCTATACTTTTTTACTATGGCAGGTGGATCTTAGCTGTTAGCATCCTGAGCAGTCAGTGTATCTAAGCTGTTGGCTCATACCATTAGGGTGTATCTAACTGCTATAATCTCTTGTACAGGTCCATAAGTATCGCGCATGGGATTTTGTTTAAGTTTGTAATGTTTTTAAACTACATCCTGAATGTGGAAACAATTTTTGTATTTATAAAATGTTCCTGTGATATTTTAACCCCGTGTCTGCTTTTAACGGCAAATCCTCGGGTAGCGAGAAGGTGGAAGGTATACCCTAAATCCGATCTGGGGGACGAAGTGTAAAAAAATAATCGGGTCCATATGCAAAGAGGTCATCATAGATAATTCCCCGAGGAATTATAAACCAGAAATCTGCGTCATAAACGTCTTCATTCTCCCGATGAGGCTCGTAACCCCATACATCCCCTAATTATAAAGCGACTGCAATACCCCCCCCCCAACATCCTCGCTTATTTTGGCTTCTAAAATCTCATTAATTTTTTCCAATTTCAAGCTGCAAGAAACCAAAAAGATCAATAGGTTCGCAATATCACCACGCCATTACTGCGCCTCCCTCACACACAAGCTGTCAGCACCAGAGTAACCACCAGAAGACATCAACAGGTTAAGAAGGATCTGATGAAAGAAACGAAAGAGCATCTGTAAACTATAAGTGACGTACAAAGCAAGAGAGGGAGGAAACCTCTGTACATACAAAAAATACTCCACAATTTTAGTACAATAATACTGCCCCTATGTTACAAGACTATAACTACTTTATACTGCCCGCCCCCTATGTCCAAGACTATAACGACTATAATACTTACTGCCCCTATGGTACAAGAATATAACTCTATAATCTGCTTCCCTATGTACAAGATATAACTACTATAATACTGCCCCCTATGTACAGGCAATATAACTCGATAATACTGCCGCCCTATTTACGGACTATAACTATTTGACTAGTTAATAACTGCCCCTATGTACAAGAATATAACTACTATAATACGGCCCCCTATGACAGAATATCTACTATAATACTGCCCTATGTCAGGTAATACAACTACTTAAATCCTGCCTCCTATGTACAATAATAAACTACTATAATACTGTCCCCTATGTACAGAAATTAACTACTATAAGACGCCTCCATATGCACGGAATATACGACTATAATACTGCCCCCTATGTACAAGAATATAACTACTATATATACTGTCCCCCTATGTACAAGATATAACTCTATAATATGCCCCTATGTTACAACAATATAACTACTATAATACTGTGCCCCCTATGTCAAGAATATAACTACTATAATACTGCCCCCTAATGTTTACAGGCATATAACTACTATACATACTGCCCCCTATGTAACAAGAATATACCTACTATAATGCTGCCCCTATTTTACAAGAATATAACTTCTATAATACTGCCCCCTATGTACAAGAATATAAATACTAGAAATACTGCCCCTAGTACAGGAATAACTAACTATAATACTGCCCCTATGGACAGGATATAACTACTATAAGACCTGCCCCCTATGTACAAGAATATACTACTCTCAACTGCCCCTATGTACAGGAATATAACTACTATCATACTGCCCCGCTATGTACCGGAATATAACTACTATAATACTTGCCCCCTATGTCAAGAATATAACTACTATAATACTGCCCCTATGTACAGGAATTATAAACTAACTATAATCCGGCCCCCTATTAACAGGGGAATATAAAACTACTATATACTGCTCCCTATTTACAAGATATACTACTATAATACGGCCCCCTTTGTACAAGAATATAACTTACTATAATACTTCCCCTAATGTACAGAATATACCTACTATAGAATACTGCCTCCCCTAGTATGGCATATATACTATAATACTGCTCCTATCACAGATATAACTACTATAAATACTGCCCCTATGCCCAAGAATATAATACTATATACTGCCCGCTATGTAGCAGTAATACAACTACTATAATAACTGGCCGGCCCCCTATGGTACACAGGAATATAACTACGATAATACGCCCTCTATGTACAGGATATCACTACTACTAATACTGCCCCTATGTACATGAACTAATACTACTATAATACTGCCCCCTATGTACAAGAAATAACTACTATAATACTGCCCCCCTTGTACAAGAATATAACTCTATAAGACTTCCCCTATGTTACAGGAATATAACTACTATAATACTGCCCCCTATTATAGGAATCTAAATACCTATAATACTGCCTGCGTCCTATGTACAGGAATATAACTACTATAATACTTGCCCCCTATGCACAAAAAATAACTACTATAATACTGCCCTCTATGGTACAGGCATAAAACTACTATACTACTGCCCCCTATGTACAGGAATAAAACTACTATATATCCTACTGTCCCCCTATGCCAAGATATAACTACATCATACTGCCCCCTATGCCAGAATAAACTGACTAGAATACTGTCCCCTATGTACAAGAATATAAACTACTTTAAATCCTGACCCCTATGTTACACGAATATAATGAATCTACTATCATACTGTCTCTCTATGTACAAGAATATAACTACCTAATACTGCCCCTATGTACAAGAATATAACTACTATATACTGGGACTGGCCCCCTATGTACAGGAATATAAATACTATAATACTGCCCCCTATGTACAGGAATATAACTACTATAATACTGCCCCCCTATGTACAGAATATAACTACTTAAAATACGCCCCCTATGTACAGGAATAATAACTACTATAATACTGCCCCCTATGTCATGATATAACTCTACTATAATAACTGCCCTATGTACCAGTATATTCTTCTATAATACTGTCCCCTATGTAACAAGACTATAACTAACTATAATACTTCCCCCTATGTACAAGAATATACCTACTATAATAGCTGCCCCCTGTTCACAAGAATATAACTACTATAATACTGCCCCCCTATGTACAAAATATAACTACCTATAATAATGTCCCCTTAAATGTTTAAACATGTGGGGAACAAAAATTTTTTTGTATAACTACTTCTCTTACACCATATGTACAGAATATAGCTACCATAACTAATACTGCCCTCCCCCTATGTACAGATATAACTACTTATACTGGCCCCCTATGTACAAAGAAATATAACTACTATAATACTGCTCCCCATGTACAAGAATATAACGAACTATAATACGGCTTCCCATGTACAAGCAAGAATATAACTACTATAAAACTTCCCCCTATGTACAGGAAGATAACTACTATAATACTGCCCCTATAGTACAAGAATATAACTACTATAAATACTTACTGCCGCCCTACGTACAAGTATAATTACTACTACAATACTGCCCCCTATGTACAAGAATATAACACTATAATACTGCCTCTTATGACAAGAATAACTACTATACTACTGCCCCATTATGGTACAAGAATATACAACTACTATAATACTGCCCGCCCTAATTACCAGGCATATAACCTACTATAATACTGCCCCCTATGTACAAGAACATAACTACTATAATCTGCTCCCTATGTACAAGAATTAACTACTTAACTGTCCCCCATGTACAGAATATACTACTATAATACTGACCCCTAACGTTACAAGAATATAGCTACTAAATACTGCCCCCTATGTACAGGAATATAACACTATACTACTTCCCCCTATGTAAACGAATAAACTACTAGAATACTGGCCCCTATGTACAGGAATATAACTACTATACTACTGCCCCCTATGTACAAGAATATAACTACTATAATACTGCCCCTCTATTAAAGTATATTATTACTATAATACTGGCCCCCAAGTACAGAATATAACTACTCTAATACTTCCTCTATGTACAAGAATAGCTACTATATACTGCCCATATTACACGAATATAACTACTATAATACTGTACTGCCCCCTATGTACAAATGAATATAACTACTATATACTGTCCCCTAGTACAGGAATATAAACTACTATAATACTGCCCCCTATTTACAAGAATCTAACTACTATAATACGGCCCCCATGTCAGGAATATATCTCCTATAATACTGCCCCTATGTACAAAGAATATAACTACTATAATACTGCCCCCTAGGTACATAACTATTAACTACTATAATACTCTGCCCCCTATGTTACAAGAATATAACTACTATAATACTACTTCTGCCCCCTATTTAACGGAATATAATACTATAATACTGCCCCCTATGTACAAGAATAGAACTACTAAATACTGCCCCCTAGTACAGTATATTACTACTATAATACGCCCCCAATGTACAAGAATAGAACTACTAAAATACTGCCCCTAATGTACAAGAATATAACTACTAATAATACTGACCCCTATGTACAAGATATAACTACTATAATCTCGACCCCCTATGTACGGAATATAACTACTATATACTAATACTAACTGTTAAGGAACTGGTAGATGGTACAAGCGGATGAGTGATGTTGAGAGATATGTGAGAGTGGAGAGGGGATTTGTGCGCTGGGGTGTGGCACAAGTAAGAGAGAAGGTGTAGGTGGTGATAGGAGGGGGTGTAGTAGGAAGGGGTTAGGAACTAGGGGGGAGTGGATTGGGATTTGTTTGGGTGGTTGGGGGTGTGGAGTAATGAATGTAGCAATGGGAAGGTGGAGTGGTTCCTGAGGGGTTAGTACGTTGGCGCGTGCCCCCTATGTACAATAAATTAACTACTATACTACTGCCCCCTATGTAGCAATAATTAACTACTATAATACTGCCCCTATGTACAAGAATATAACTACTATAATACTGTCCCCTATTCTACAGGAAAATATAACTACTATAATACTGTCCCTATGTACAGAATATACTACATAATTACTGCCCCCTATTTACAGAATATAACTAACTATAAATACTGCCCCCTAATGTACAAGAATTTAACTACTATAATACTACAGACTGCCCCCTATGTACAAGAATATAACTACTATAATACGCCCCCTATTTAACAAGAATAGACTACTATAATACTGCCCCCTATGGTACATAGAAATATACCTACTAGAATACTGCCCCTATGTCCAAGAATATCCTACTATAAATACTGTCCCCTATCTACAGAATAGAACTACTATAATACTGTCCCCCATATTTACAGCAATATAACTACTATAATACTGCCCCTATGTACACAGAATATTAAGTTACTAACTCTGCCCCCTATGCTCAAGAATATAACTACTATAATACTGACAACTGCCCCCCTATGTACAAGACTATAACTACTATACTACTGCCCCCTCAGTACAAGAATATAACTACTATAATACTGCCCCCTATGTACAAGAATATAACTCCTATACTACTGCCGCCTATGTACAAGAATCTAACTGCTATAATACTGCCCCCTATTACAAGAATATAACTACTATAATACGGCCCCCTATGTACAGGAATATAACACTATAATACTGGCTCCCTATGTACAAGACTATAACTACTATAATACTGTCCCCTATCTACATGAAATATAACTACTATAATACTGTCCCCCTATGGTAGCATGAATAAAACACTATAATACTGCCCCCTATGTACAATAATATACTACTATAAATACTGCCCTGCCCCCTATGTCAAGAATATAACTACTTAATACTGCCCCCTATGTACAATAATTTAACTACTATAATACTGCCGCCCCTATTTACAAGAATATAACTACTATAATACTGCCCACCCTATGTACAAACTATAACTACTAATATACTACCTGCCCTATGTCAAGAATATACTACTATAATACTGCCACCCTCGGTACAAAATAATTACTATTAAGCACATCCAATTAGTACAGTGTAATCTCAGCAGGACAACCGGGGGCGCTGTTGTCTTCTCTCTGGTCTGTACTTGAACATCGAAGATTACCATTACAAGCAATAAATAAATAACGAGACTTAATATTTGAAGAAGAGGTTAACAAACCTTGTAAGGCTTGGAGGGGACATGCGAGCCCCCTTTGTGATGCCAGTGTAAGGTGTTATGTGGCGGTAATTACTTAATGGGCTGTCACATATCAAGGTCACCTATAGACACAAAATGCTATCGTAGAAATGACTAGGAATATTTTCTTGTTTTCTGCAAAGAACCTTGGGAACAACAAGTAAATAAACCTGATTTCTACCTCATGCTGCGGCAGCTGATAAGTCCCACCCATCTCATTCACCACAGGGGGCACTACAAGGGCACAGAACCCTGAGCACGGACTTCTCCACGTCTCCCCCATGTTTGTGGGAAGAGGAAGGGTAAAGACTACATGAAAACCCCCCGCAGCTCCACATCCATCCATGTGCTGCAGGGGCTGGTGTTTTTATGTTGTTATTTGTTTAGATATTATTGGAACATTCATCACTATTATATTACCATGTTAACAGACTACAACCATCGCTAGTAGTCTGGATCCTGCCGGCAGGTGTGATCCCTTCCATCTCCTCTGTTTCTGCAGGCCGGACAAATTTTGGGGCCACAACCCCGCAAGACCAAATATTCTTACTTATTTTATGGAGTAGAGTACATCAGGGACACAGTAGGTCCTCCTAAGGGTGGTGTCACACATGGCGTTTTCCCACCCGTTTTTTAGTCCGTTTTTGGTCATGGTGTTTTTCAGTCCGTTAAAAAACGCATCCGTTTTTTGTCCGTTTTCCAATTATCTTATAAAAAATGGACTGAAAAAACAGTTCCAAAACGACACGTGTGCCAGGCCCCCCCCCCCCCCCAAAAAAAAAACCCCACCCAATGTTTTACAATTTTGCAATGGATTCCAATCATACTCACTGGGGCTCATTTACTAAGGTCGTTCGGATTGCCTTCCTTCTAACTGTTTCGCCTATTTCAGGATTGCGCGGCTTGGACAGGTATTTACCATGGGGTTTGCGCTGGAATTGTTTTTTGGCACAGCTGCCATCTGCTTTCCATGCAACAGAAATCAGGGGGGCGTCCGTCTGATTCGGACTGAGCGCGGGATTTACCTTCAAATAGGGGCCATTTACTAAGGCTTTGCGGCTGCACTTTCGTGCGGGTTTCCTGACTCTTTTCCGTTTTGCGCCGAATTCCACCCGAATTAGCGCCGGCTTTCACGCAACATAATCAGGGGGCGTGGCCGTCAGAAAACCCGACGGATTTGAAAAACTGCCGGAAGTTTACAAAAAAAAAACGAGTATTTCTCCAAATCAGCACTTACATGCCACTGAGGAGAAATGTGAACTCCGCTGGACTCTCGGCCCCGGCAGTCATCGACACCTGTACCTGTTGGACGTACGATCTTGCTTAATGCCCGGAAGAAACCCGAATCCCACATTCGGAGAACGGGGATTGCTACAGGCCGTGTAAGTAATGCTCCCCTGTGTCACACGACAATGCATCTTCATGCCACCAAGGAAGAAGGTGAACCCCGGGTCCCTGAGCGGGGAAGCGACAACACCTGCAGGATATCGGGGCATGATCTTAGTGACACTCCCCCGCACATGCGCATTTATCAACGGAAAATGCACTTACATTACACCATAAGAAGAAGGTGAACTCCGGGACCTGAGCGGGGAAGCGACACATGCAGGATATCGTGCGCACAACCTTAGTGACTTCCCCGCACAGCACATTATAACACAGACAATGCACTTCATGCACCAGGAGACGAGGTGAACTCCAGGGACCTGAGCGGGGAAGATACACATGCAGTGATATCAGACGCACAATCTTAGTGACTCGCACGCACATCGCATTATACACGACAATGCACTTACATGCATCATGAGAAGAAGTGAACTCCGGGACCTAGCGGGGAACGACAAGCATCAGGATATCAGAACTCACGATACTTAGGACTTTCCCGCACAGGCGCATTATACACGGAACATTTCCCTTTCAAGTGAACTCCCAGCGGCCGGGGTAGTTATGGTAGAGATGCGCGAACATGCTCGTCGGCTTGATGCTCTGGTCGAGCATTAGGTACTGTTCGAGAGCGGCTCGTGGCTCGGACGAGTATTTCCCCTGCTCGAGATCGAGCATTTAATTAAAAAAAACACATGTGAAGAACAATGAAGAATAGAATAAAAACAGTGACCACAGATCATTTTAAGATAAAAACACAGTGCAGAACACATTGCAGAATAGATGACGATGTTCGGCAACAAAGCATCTGCTACTTGTCGGTAGATACGCGCGAACGCGCGAACAATAGCATGTGAATAACAATATAATATGTTGAAGACACACATTGCAGAATGTATTTAAACATCTGCAAATGTTTCTTCCCACACATATATATTGTTCTCACATGCTATTTTGTTTCGCGCCGTTCCGCGCGTCTCTCCCGACGTAAGCAAGATGTGCCGAACATCTGTAATCGTATTTCTCCTGTGTTCTGCACTGTGTTTTTATCTTAAATATCCTGTGGTCACTGGTTCACTGTGTTCAATGTTTTTATTCTATTCTTCACTGTTCGTTCCACATCTGCTAAATTGTCGGAGATAATTACGCGCGGAACAGTGAGGAATATATCGCAGATGTGTGCAAATTAGCAGAAGACAAGTATTTTCATAAATAACACATTGTTATAATTCCTGAACCATTGTCCCTTTGAAAAATGCTCGAGTCTCCCTTTACTTCAATGGGGCTCGTTACTCGAACAGCACTCTAGCATCTGAAATGTCGGCTCGATAACTAGCAGCCGAGCATTTTAGTGCTCGCTCATCCTATTAATGACCCCACTGTTACACATGTTTGTCGTGGATTATATTTTTGGTTTAGATGTTCTGCAATGAATTGTCACCTTCAAATGAATGCATACAACCGCCCCCCTAGTGGCCATTTTGTAAGTTTACAGCTGTGCACATTCATTTTCCCTGAGACCATATTGAGGGTGTGCACACGTGGCGCTTCGACCTGTTTTTTTAGAGTCCGTTAAAACGCATGCAGTTTTCTAAAATGTACCGTTTTGTATAGAGCCTTCAGCATTCCTGGAGCGTTGGCAGATATAAAACTGTCATTCCATTTATCTGAGGTATGGATTGTATACAGTACACCGGCAGCAAACGTGGCACTTACTACAGTAAACTATAATCTCATCCTCCCCGGTCTTTGAAGTCATAGTTCATCATTCATAGTGTAGTACATAGTATCTTAGTTTTATACGATTAAAAAGACACTTGTGCCATCCAGTTTCAACCAGGAAGTAGGGATTGGATGAGGAGGGATTTAGGGGAAACAATTCTATATAACATAACCAGCATGGTTATTTAGCAGGTGTAAAAAGGCATCTAGACCCTTCTGAAGCTCTCTGCGGTCCCGCGTGTGCTTTGCTCCTGAGGCAGGCTATTCCACAGATTGACCCGTTCTCATAGTAAAGAAGCCTCTGTCGCCTCTGGTTGATTTAAACCTTGATTTCTCCGACGGAGACAGTTCCCCTCCCCTTCTTTGGATTTGATTTAATCTGGAACAATTTCACCCACCATATTTTTGGTATGGACCAATTCATATCTTTATATACATTAATCATGTCCCCTCGTAGTCGTCTCTTTTCCAGACTAAATAAATCTAGTTGCTTTTAAATCTTTTCCTCATAGCTGAGACCCTCCCTACCCCTTATCATTTTTTGGCTCTTCGTTGAACCTCTCTCTCCAGCTCCAGGCCTCCTTTTTTATGGACCGGTGCCAGAACTGGACACATATTCCAGGTGAGGGGGCCGAACCAATGGCCGTTAGAGTGGTGATATTACCCCCTAGACCACTCTTATACATGCCAAGATCCTGCCGCTTTAGAGGCAGCTTACTTACATTGATGCTGTTATTCAAATTTATGATCTACTAGTCCACCAGGTCCTCCATGAGAGACTCTCCCCATATTTACTCACCCAAGTACCTATTTTGCCTTTGGATTTATCCCCAGGTGCTATCCTTACTTTTATCCACATTAAACTCACTCATTTGCCATGGAACGACCAAACACTCAGTTTGTCCCAAGTCAACCGCAGCTACCAACACTCCCATCTTCCATAGATTTAATTACACTACCCAGCTTGTACTACTCCCATTCCTCCTAACTGTATTACACTACCCAGTTGTACTACTCTCCCATCCTCCAGAAACTGTATAGAACTACACGCTTGTACGACTACTCCCATCCTCCATAGACTGTATTACACGGAAACCCGACGAAAGTGCAGCCGCAACGGCCTTAGTAATGTCCCCTATTTAAAGTTAATCCCGCGCTCAGTCCGAATAGACGACGCCCCCTGATTTCTGTTGCATGGAAGCCAGAGCAGCTGTGCCAAAAAACAATTCCAGCGCAAACCCATGTAAATACCTGTTCCAAGCCGCGCAATCCCTGAAATAGGCGAACAGTTAGAGAAAGTGCAATCCGCGACCCTAGTAAATGACCCCAGTGAGTTGATCTGGAATCCATTGCAAAAATTGTAACCATTGGGTGGGGGCACACGTCGCGTTTTGAACCTGTTTTCAGTCCATTTTTTATTAAGATAATTGGGAAAACGGACAAAACGGATGCGTTTTTTAACGGACTGAAACACCATGACCAAAACGGACTAAAACGGGTTGAAAACGCCATGTGTGACACCACCCTTAAGGACCTCTGTGTCCCTGATGTCCTCTACTCCATAAAATCACAGTAAGAATTTTGTCTTTGCGGTTGTGGCCCCCAATTGTCCGCCTGCAGACAGGACAGATGAAGGGATTCACACTGACTGCGAGATCAGACTACTAGCGATGGTTTTGTAGTCTGTTACCTGGTAAATATTAGTAGATTGTAATTGTCAATAATATCTAAAGCAAATAACAACATAAACCAGCCCCTGCAGACACATGTGATATAGTGGAGGCTGCGGGGGGTTTCATGTATTCTTTACCCTTCCTCTTCCCCACAACATGGGAGACGTGTGAGTAGTCAGTGCTCAGTGTCTGTTCCCCTCTGTAGTGCCCCCTGCTGGTGAATGAGATGGTGACTTATCCAGCTGCCGCAGGACCTGAGGTAGAAATCAGGTTTATTTTACTTGTTGTTCCCAAGGTTCTTTGCGAAAACAAGAAAATATTCACATTTTCTACGATAGCATTTTGTGTCTATATGTGAACAGTGATATGTGACAGCATAAGTAATCCGCCACATAACACCTTACTACTGGCCTCACACAGGGGCTCGCATGTCCCCTCCCAAGACTTTACAAAGTTGTTACCTCTTCTTCAAATTATTAAGTCTCGTTATTTATTTATTGCTGTAATGTAATCTCAGATGTTCACTGTACAGACCAGAGAGAAGACACAGCGCCCCCCGGTTGTCATGCTGAGATTAACACTGTACTAAATTGGATGTGCTCTACATAGTAATCTATTCTTGTACCAGGGGGCAGTATTATAGTAGTATATAGTAGTTATAGATCTTGTACATAGGGGGCAGTATTATAGTAGTTATATTCTTGTAACATAGGGGGGCAGTATTATAGTAGTTATAATTCTTTTACATAGGGGGCAGTATATAGTAGTTATATTCTTTGTACATAGGGGGCAGGTATTATAGTAGTTTATCATTCTTGTACAGGGGGCATTATTAAAAGTATATTCTTGTACATAGGGGGCCTATTATGTAGTTTATATTCATGCTACATAGGGGGACATATTATAGTAGTTATTTTCTTGTAGATAGGGGACAGTATATAGTAGTTATAGTCTTGTACATAGGGACAGTATGATATTAGTTTATATTCCTGTACATAGGGGGCATATTATAGTAGTTATATTCTTGTACATAGGGGCAGTATTATAGCAGTTATATTCTGTACATAGGGGGGAGTATATAGTAGTTATATTCTTGTACATAGGGGGCAGTTTATAGTAGTTATATACTTTACATAGGGGGCAGTATTATAGTAGTTATATCTTGTACATAGGGGGCATATTATGTATTATATTCTGACATAGGGGGCAGTTATGTAACAAATTAATCTTGTACATAGGGGGCAGTATTATAGTAGTTATATTCCTGTACATGAGGGGACAGTATTATAGTAGTTTATTCCTGTAGATAGGGACAGTATTATAGTAGTTATATATGCTTGTACATAGGGGCAGTATTATAGTAGTTATATTCTTGTACATAGGGGGCCTATTATAGTAGTTATATTCTTGTACATAGGGGGCAGTATTAGTATTTATAGTAGTCTTGTACTTAGGGGGCAGTATTATGAGTATTTAGTTTATATTCTTTTTACTATGGCTATTCTGATATATTCTTGTACTAGGGGCAGTATTATTAGTATTATTCAGTACATAGGGGACATATTATATAGTTTATTTCCTGTAGACTAGGTGGACAGTATTATAGTATTTATATTCTTGATAGGGGCAGTATTCTCGTCTATTGTTCTTAGTACATAAGCAGTACTTATAGTAGTTATATTCTATACCAGTAACATCGATGGGGCAGTACTCTACATCCAGTAGTTTATATTCCTGTTACTAGGGTCAGTATTATGTAATTAATCCTTGTACATAGGGGTCATATATCTAGTAGTTATATTCTTGTACATAGGGGGCAGTATTTATAGTAGTTCTATTCTTGTACATTGGGGCAGTTTTTTTTATTATAGTAGTATATACTGTACTAGGGGCAGTATTTAGTAGTTCATATTCTTGTACATAGGGGGCCGTTAGTATAGTAGTTATATTCATTAAAAGGGGGCATAGTCTTATAGTATTCTATTCTTGTACATAGGGGGCAGACTATATAGTAGTTAATTCTTGTAGCATAGGTGGGCAGTATTATAGTAGTTATATTCTTGTACATAGGGGCGTATTATGTAGATATATTCCTGTCATAGGGGGCAGTATTATAGTAGTTATATTCTTGTAAATAGGGGGCAGTATTATAGTAATTTATATTCCTGTACATAGGGGACAGTATATAGTAGTTATATTCTGTACATAGGTGGCAGTATTATAGAGTTTTTCTGTGACATATGGGGCAGTATATAGGTAGTTATTTCTTGTACATAGAGGGCAGTATTATAGTAGTTATATTCTTGTACATTGGGCCATATTAATAAGTAATATATACTTGTAAGAGGGGGCAGTATTATAGTAGTTATATTCTTGTACATAGGGGGCAGTATTATAGTTATTTTATATTCCTGTACAATAGGGGGCAAGTATTATAGTAGTATTCTTGTACATGGGGGGAGTAGTAATAGTAGTTATATCCCTGTACATAGGGGCAGTATTATGTAGCTATATTCTGTACGTGGGTCAGTATTATAGTAGTTATATTCTGTACTAGGGGACGTATAAGTAGTTTGATAATTCTTGTACATAGGGAGCAGTATTAATAGTAGTTATTTTCTGTCAGTGGGCAGTATTAGTAGTTATATCCTGTACATAGGGGGCAGTATTATATAGTTATATTCTTGTACATATGGGGGCAGTATATAGTAGTTATATTCTTGTACTAGAGCAGTATTATAGTGTTATATTCTGACATAGGGGGCAGTATTGATAGTATAATATATTGACATAGGGGGCAGTATTATAGTAGTTATATTCTTGTACATAGGGGGCAGTATTATAGTAGTTATATTCCTGTACATAGGGGGCAGTATTATAGTAGTTATATTCTTGTACATGGGAGCATATTTAGTAGTTTTTCTGTACATGGGGTAGATTATAGTAGTTATATTTCTTGTACATAGGGGGCAGTATTATAGTATGTTATATTCTGTACATAGGGGGCAGTATTATAGTAGTATATTCTTGTACATAGGGCAGTATTATAGTTTATATTCTGTAACATAGGGGCATTATTATAGTAGTTATATTTTTGTACATAGGGGGTGGCAGTTAATAGTAGTATTATTCTTTACATCAGGGGGCGCAGTATTAAGTAGGTTATATTCTTGTACATAGGGGAAGTTATGTATGATTATTATTCTTGTACATAGGGGAGCTATTATAGTAGAGTTAATTACTTGTTACATAGGGGGACAGTATTATAGTAGTTATATTCTCTGTACATAGGGGCGTATTATGTAGTTATATTCTGTAATAGGGGGCAGTATTATAGTAGTTATATTCCTGTACATAGGGGCATTATTTAGTAGTTATATTCTTTACTATGGGCAGTAATTATAGTATTTATGATCCTGTACATAGGGGGCAGTATTATTGTAGTTATATCTTGTACATAGGGGCAGTATTATGGTAGTTATTCTTGTACATAGAGAGGATATAGTAGTTATATTCCTGTACATAGGGGACAGTATTAAGTAGTTATATTCTTGTAGCATAGGGGACAGTATTATAGTAGTTTATTCTTGTACATAGGGGGCAGTATGTATAGTAGTTATATATTCTTGCAATAGGGGGCAGGATTATTATAGTAGTTTTTATTCCTGTACATAGGGGGCAGTATTATAGTGTTTTATTCCTGTACATAGGGGCAGTATTATAGTAGTTATATTCTTGTAGCATAGGGGGCAGTATTATATAGTTATATTCCTGTACATATAGGCCGGGGTATATATAGTATTTATGTCCTATACATAGGGGGCAGTATTATAGTGATTATATTCCTGTACATAGGGGAAGTATTATAGTAGTTATATTCTTTGTACATAGGGGCAGTATTATAAGTAGTTATATTCTTGAACATAGGGGGCAGTATTATAGTAGTTATATTCCTGTACATAGGGGGCAGTATTATAGTAGTTATATGCCTGTACATAGGAGGGCGTATTATAGTATTAATATTCTGTACCATGCGGGGCAGTATTATATAGTTTTATTCCTTACATAGGGGACAGTAATTATAGTAGTTATATTCTGTAGCATAGGGGCAGTATTATAGTAGTTATATTCTGTACATAGGAGGCAGTATTAATAGTAGTATTCATGTCCTATACATAGGGGCAGTATTATAGTATATATTCTGTACATAGGGGGAAGTATTATAGTAGTTATATTCTTGTACAAAGGGAGTAGTATTATCAGTATGTTAGTATTCTTGTACATAGGGGGCAGTATATAGTAGTTCTATATTCCTGTACATAGGGGGCATGTATATTATGTAAAGTTATATTCCTGTACATAGGGGGGCAGTATTATAGTTAGTTATATTCTTACATAGGGGCAAGTATTATAGTAGTTAATTCCTGTACATAGGGCAGTATTATGTAGTTATATTCCTGTACTAGGGGGCAGTTTAGTAGTAGTATATTCTTGTACATAGGGGCAGTATTATAGTAGTTATATTCCTGTACATAGGGGCAGTATTATAGTATGGTTATATCCTGTACATAGGGGGCAGTATTATAGTAGTTATATTCTTGTACATAGGGGGCAGTATTATAGAAGTTTATTTCTTGTACATAGGTGGCAGTATTATAGTATTATATTCTTGTACATAGGGGGCAGTATTATAGTAGTTATATTCCTGTACATGGGGGCAGTATTATAGTAGTTATATTCTTGTACATAGGGGGCAGTATTATAGTAGTTATATTGTTGTACATAGGGGCAGTATTATAGTAGTTATATTCTTGTACATAGGGGGCAGTATTATAGTAGTTATATTCTTGTACATAGGGGGCAGTATTATAGTGTTTTTCCTGTGCAAGGAGGCAGTTTATAGTAGTTATTTCGTGTACATAGGGAAGTATATAGTGTTTATTTCTTGTACATAGAGGCAGTATTATTTATAAGATATTTATAGTATTGTATTCTTCCGACTAGGGGCAGTATTATAGTAGTTATATTCCTGTACATAGGGGCAGTATTATAGTAGTATATTCCTGGTACATAGGGGGCAGTATTATAGTAGTTACTATTCCTGTAAACTAGGGCGGCAGTATTATAGTATTATATTCCTGTACATAGGGGGCAGTATTATGTAGTTATATTCTTGTACATAGGGAGCAGTATTATATAGTTATATTCTTGTACATAGGTGGAGCAGTATTATAGTAGTTATATCTTGTACATAGGGGGCAGTATTAAAGTAGTTATATCTTGTACATAGGGCAGCTATTATTGTACTAAAATTGTGGAGTTATGTTTTGTATGTACAGAGGTTCTCCCTCCTCTTGCTTTGTACGTCACTTATAGTTACAGCTGCTCTTTCGTTTCTGTGTTTCCTCAGATCCTCTCTTCACCTGTTGATGTCTTTTCTGGTGGTTACTCTGTTGCTGCAGCTTGTGTTGTGAGTGGAGGCGCAGTAATTGCTGGTGATATTGCGACCTCTTTGATCTTTTTTGATTTCTTGCAGCTTTGAAATTGGAAAAAATTAATGAGAATTTTTAGAAGCAAAAATAAGCGAGGGATGGGGGGGGGGGTATTGCAGTCGCTTATAATTAGGGGATTTATGGGGTTACGAGCCTCATCGGGCAGAATGAAGACGTTTATGAGCAGATCTGGTTTATAATTCCTCGGTGAATTATCTATTGATGAACCTCTTTGCATATGGACCGATTATTTTTACACTTCGTCCCCCAGATTCAGGATTTAGGGTCTACCTTACGTTCTCGCTACCCGATGATTTGGCGTTTACAGCAGACACGGGGTTAAATATCACAGGAACATTTTATTAAATACAAAAATTTGTTTCCACATTCAGGATTTAGTTTAAAAACATTAAAAACCACAAATCCCATGCGCGATACTGATGTGACTGTACAAGAGATTATATGCAGCTTAGATACACCGCTAAGGTATAGCCAACAGCTTAGATACACTGCTGCTAGGATAGCTAACAGCTAAGATCCACTGCCATAATATAGCCAACAGCTTAGATACTTTCATAGTATGGTTGACAGCTTAGATACACTGCTGTTGTATAGCTGTCAGCTTAGATACACTTTCATAGTATAGTTGACAGCTTAGATACACTGCTGTTGTATAGCTGTCAGCTTAGATACACTGCTGCTAGTATAGCTGTCAGCTTAGATACACTTTCATAGTATAGTTGACAGCTTAGATACACTGCTGTTGTATAGCTGTCAGCTTAGATACACTGCTGTAGAACACCTGAGGGCTTTGATACCTTTTCACAGAACAACTGACAGCTTAGATACCTTGTGACATTATAGCTGGGGGCTTGGATACCTTATTTATTGAAGTTGCTTAATGCTATGGACAGATTACATTTGCTGCCATGGTGCAATTTTAGATATTTTTTTCCCATTTTAGATACTTCCATAGAACGGGTAATAGCTCAGATACTTAGATTAGTGATAGTTTAGATACACTGGCCTAGATACGGTGCGGCAGTAAAGGTAGCATACAATGGCACTTTGTTCCTGAATGTTTAGATACAGTGCAATAAATAACTGTCATCTTAGATACATTGCCATGGTATAGCCGAGAGCTTGGATACACTGCTGAGCTGTAGAGCTGACAGCTTAGATACATTGCCATACTACAGCCAACAGTTTAGATACACCTAAAATTTTGGAGTGCTTTCCTGAGCAGAAAAGGGTGGGGCTTAACATACCCCCACAATTTGGTTTTGGATAATTGGGGGTAAACATTCCCCTGACTCATGACCCCGCAGCACCCCATAACTGTGCCGCACCTGAGCAGCTTAGATACACAGCTCAGCAGACAGTATCGTATATGTGTGTCTGCTGAGTTGAGTATCTAAGTCTGTAATGTGTGATACTGTCTACTGAGCACATGTTATGAAGCCAGTCTTGTGTGATACAGTCTCCTGACATGAAGTATCTACATTCATGTATGCTATCATCACCCGAGCCACTGTATCCAAACCAATGGCTGTGATACGCCTCCATTAGTGTGTGTATCTAAGCCTAATGTGTGGTATGTCTCCTTAGTGGTATATCAATACCTTTCATGTGTGATACTGTCTCCTTGGCTGGTGTATCTAAGCCTATAATGTGTAACACTGAGTCGTGTATCTAAACCGCCGATGTGATGACATCTCCTTCCCTGGTGTATCTAAAGCTCTGATGTGTGATACTGTCTCCTTGGCTGATGTATCTAAGCCTAGCGTGTGGTACTTTCTCCTTATATAAACCTTTGATGTGTGATACTGTTTCTTTGGCTGGTGTATCTAAGCCTATAATGTGTGATACTGTCTCCTGAGTCGTATATATAAACCTTTGATGTGTGACACTGTCTCCTGAGCTGTGTATCTAAACCTTTGATGAGCGATGACATCTCCTTGTCTGGTGTATCTAAACCTTTGATGTGTGATACTGTCTCCTTGACTGACATATCTAAGCCTAGTGTGTGGTACTGTCTCCTGAGTTGTGTATCTAAACCTTTGATGTGTGATACTGTCTCTTTGGCAGGTGTATCTAAGCCTATAATGTGTGATACTGTCTCTTGAGCTGTATATCTAACTGTATATTGGATGGAGTTTCCTGAGCCCCAGTATCTAAGCCCAGCATATGTGATACTGCTGATTGTTGAGATACACCAGAAGAGTGTCTAAGCCATCTTACCTCTAGCTGCAGCTAAAGATTGCTCACTTTGTCTCGTCGGCTCCTGCATCTTCCCATGAACTTGTAAGAATTACTAAATTCCACCAAATTTAAAAAAATGAAATGATAAAATCTGACATTTGAACATAAAACTTGTCTATAGATCCGCAACCTCTGACGCCGAGCATAACAAGACCAAGGAAGAAATCTCTGGATCGATAACATAGAAGTTCCTTCTAATGACAGATATTCTATCACGTTGTTTTGAATCTATTCCACTACACAGAAGTCGTCACCGGACTGAAACTCCAACACCAGCTCCCGGTGTGGTTTATACCTGATACTTGGAAAAATTTCCATAGAATTCGCCATAGAATTGCTTTCGGTTTTTTTAACATGGTCAATAAATCAGTCTATGGATCTAAAACATCCCCTCAGGCGTAACGTAGGAGCTGGACATATAATATAGGGTCTCAAACCATAGAATATTCTCTCAGAATTACGAAAGTTCTAAAAACTCATTCCAATTACACCAATGTCTCTCTCAGAATACAGAATAGTTCTCTCAGAATTACCAGAATATTCGTCTCAGAATACAAAGTCTCTCAGAATTACCAACTCTCTCATATCGCTCTGAATTACACAAGTTCTCTCACAATTACAGAATTTCTCTCAGAATTACACAATGTTCTCTCAGAATTTACAGAATATTCTTCTCAAATTACACAAGTTCTCTCAGACTACAAATATCTCTCAGAATACACAACTTTCTCTCAGAATACACAAAGTTCTATCGAGATTACACAACGTTCTCTCCGAAATACAGAATTTCTCTCAGAAATTACACAACGTTCTCTCAGAATTACGAATATCTCTCAGAATTACACAACGTTCCTCCCAGATACAGATAATTCTCTCAGAATTACACACGTTCTCTCAGAATTACAGATATTCTCTCAGAATTACACAAGTTCTCTCAAAATTACAGATATTCTCTACAGGAATACACAACGTTCTCTCCCAATTACAGAATATTCTCTCAGAATTACACAATGTTCTCTGAGGATCAGGAAGTTCTCTAGAACACAAGTCCGAACTTACTATTCTCTCAGAATTACACAAAGTTTCTCAGAAATACAGATATTTCTCTCAGAATTACACAAAGTTTCTCAGAATACAGACTATTCTCTGACTCTTTCCGTTTTGCGCCGAATTCCACCGCAATTGCGCCGGCTTTCACGCAACAGAAATCAGGGGGCGTGGCCGTCAGAAAACCCGACGGATTTGGAAAAACTGCGGAATTTAAAAAACGAAGTATTTCGCAAAATCAAGCACTTACATGCACTGAGGAGAAGATGGTGAACTCCGGCGGACCTCGGCGCAGCATCGACACCTGTACCTGTTGGACGTACGATCTTGCTGAATTGCCGGAAGACCCGAATCCACGTCGGAGAACGGGATTGCGACAGGCCGGGTAAGTAAATGAGCCCCTGTGTCACACGACAATGCACTTACATGCACCAGGAAGAAGGTGAACCCCGGGGCCCTGAGCGGGGAAGCGACACATGCAGGATATCGGGGGCAGGATCTTAGTGACTCCCCGCACAGCGCATTATACACGGACAATGCACTTACATGCACCAGGAAGAAGAAGGTGAACTCCGGGGACCTGAGCGGGGAAGCGACACATGCAGGATATCGGGCGCACAACCTTAGTGACTCCCCGCACAGCACATTATACACAGACAATGCACTTACATGCACCAGGAAGACGAAGGTGAACTCCAGGGACCTGAGCGGGGAAGAGACACATGCAGGATATCAGACGCACAATCTTAGTGACTCCACGCACAGCGCATTATACACGGACAATGCACTTACATGCATCAGGAAGAAGAAGGTGAACTCCGGGGACCTGAGCGGGGAAGCGACACATGCAGGATATCAGACGCACGATCTTAGTGACTCCCCGCACAGCGCATTATACACGGACAGTGCACTTTCAGTGAACTCCAGCGGACGGGGTAAGTTAATGAGTAGAGATGAGCGAACATGCTCGTCCGAGCTTGATGCTCGGTCGAGCATTAGGGTACTCGAGACGGCTCGTTGCTCGGACGAGTATTTCCCCTGCTCGAGATCGAGCATTTAATTAAAAAAAACACAGTGAAGAACAATGAAGAATAGAATAAAAACAGTGACCACAGGATCATTTAAGATAAAAACACAGTGCAGAACACAGTGCAGAATAGATTACAGATGTTCGGCACATCTGCTTACTTGTCGGGAGATACGCGCGGAACGGCGCGAACAAAATAGCATGTGAAGAACAATATATATGTGTGAAGAACACTTGCAGATGTATTTAAACATCTGTCAAATGTGTTCTTCACACATATATATTGTTCTTCACATACTATTTTGTTCGCACCGTTCCGCGCGTATCTCCCGACAAGTAAGCAGATGTGCCGAACATCTGTAATCTATTCTGCACTGTGTTCTGCACTGTGTTTTTATCTTAAATGATCCTGTGGTCACTGTGTTCACTGTGTTCACTGTTTTTATTCTATTCTTCACTGTTCTTCACATCTGCTAACTTGTCGGGAGATAATATACGCGCGGAACAGTGAAGAATAGATCGCAGATGTTTGCAAATTATCAGAAGACATTATTTTTCAATTAAATAACACATTTTATTCCTGAACCATGGTCCCTTTGAAAAATGCTCGAGTCTCCCATTGACTTCAATGGGGCTCGTTACTCGAAACGAGCACTCGAGCATCTGGAAATGTTCGGCTCGAGTAACGAGCACCCGAGCATTTTAGTGCTCGCTCATCTCTATTAATGAGCCCCACTGTTACAATGTTGGTCGTGGATTATATTTTGGTTTAGATGTCTGCAATGAATTGTCACACTTCAAATGAATGCATACACCGCCCCCTAGTGGCCATTTTGTAGAGTTACAGCTGTGCACATTCATTTCCCTGAGACCATATTGAGGGTGGTGGCACACGTGGCGCTTCGAACCTGTTTTTAGTCCGTTAAAAAACGCATGCAGTTTTCTAAAATGTACCTTTTGTAGAGAGCCTTCAAGCAATTCCTGGAGCGTTGGCAGATATAACTGTCAGTCCATGTATCTGGAGGTATGGATTATATACAGTACACTGTGCAGACAAACGTGGCACTTACTACAGTATAACTATATCTCTCCCTACAGGTCTATGAAGTCATAGTATCATAATATCATAGTGTAGTATCATAGTATCTTAGTTTATACGGATGATAAAAGACACTTGTCCATCCAGTTCAACCAAGGAAGGTAAGGGATTGGATGAGGAAGGGATTTAGGGGAAACAATTCTATATAACATAACCAGCAATGTTATTTAGGTGTAAAAAGGCATCTAGACCCTTCTTGAAGCTCTCTGCTGTCCCTGCTGTGCTTTGCTCCTGAGGCAGGCTATTCCACAGATTGACCGTTCTCATAGTAAAGAAGCCTCTGTCGCCTCTGGTGATTAAACCTTGATTTCTCCAGACGGAGACAGTGCCCCCTGGTCTTTTGATTTGATTTAATCTGGAACAATTTACCACCATATTTTTTGTATGGACCATTCATATATTTATATACATTAATCATGTCCCCTCGTAGTCGTCTCTTTTCCAGACTAAATAAATCTAGTTGCTTTAATCTTTCCTCATAGCTGAGACCCTCCATACCCCTTATCATTTTTGTGGCTCTTCGTTGAACCCTCTCCAGCTCCAGGGCCTCCTTTTTATGGACCGGTGCCCAGAACTGGACAGCATATTCCAGGTGAGGCCGAACCAATGCCGTGTAGAGTGGTGATATTACCTCCCTAGACCACTGCTGATACATGACAAGATCCTGCAGCTTTAGAGGCAGCTGACTGACATTATGCTGTTATTCAATTTATGATCTACTAGTCACCCAGGTCCTTCTCAATGAGAGACTCTCCCATATTTACTCACCCAAGGACATATTTTGCCTTTGGATTATTATCCCCCAGGTGCATATCCTTACGTTTATCCACATTAAACCTCATTTGCCAGGTGGACGACCAAACACTCAGTTTGTCCAAGTCACCTGCAGCTACAACTCCCATCTTCCATAGAATTTATTACACTACACAGCTTGTACTACTCCCATCCTCCATAGACTGTATTACACTACACAGCTTGTACTACTACTCCCATCCTCCATAAACTGTATTAGACTACACAGCTTGTACTACTACTCCCATCCTCCATAGACTGTATTACACTACACTACACTGGTGCTATTAATTCCTACCTCTATATCATTAATAAATATATTAAATAGTAGTGGGCCAAGCACAGAACCCTGGGGTACACCACTCATAACTGGTGACCAATCCGAGTAGGAATCATTGACCACAACTCTCTGGATCCTTCAGTTCTCAATCTAATTGCAAATTATTTCTGCCAAACCAATAGCCCTAATGTTACCCATCAGGTGACTATGAGGGACACAATATCCACAGCAGGTCCTCCATCCTGGCACCTGCTCAGCTTTTCATAGAAGTAGATCAGGTTAGTCTGACAACTTCTATCCCTAGTAACCCCTCGCTGGCTGTCACTTATTATACAATGTGATGTCCCATAATCCAGTATATAGTCTTTTACTAACCCTTCCAATATTTTCCCACAATTGGAGTTAGGCTTACAGGCCTGTAATTGCCTGGCGAAGTTCTAGAGCCCTTTTTATATATTGGCACCACATTTGCCTTGCGCCAGTCACTTGGCACCACAACGGACATTAGGGAATACCTGAAGATTTTAGACAGCAATAACAGAACTGAGTTCTTTAAGAACTCTGGGGTGTAACCCATCTGGTCCAGGAGCCTTGTACATTGAGCTCACACTGGATAATGTCTACCTTCAGCCAGTCTAATACACACATAAAATGTTGTTTTTACATTTCTGTAATGTGACAATTTCCAGTACCGAATGTCTAATTCACAATGACAGAGGAACCATGTACTATTGTCTAATGAGGCAACTTCGCTGTAACTTAGATACATTATATGAAATCTCAGTAATAACACAGAGGAAAAAAGGAATAGCGGTGGAGGGAGGGTCAGAAAAGAAGAAGAAGAGGGACAAGAGGAGGAAGAGGAGGGAGAGAAGGAGAAGTAAAAGAGAAAGAGTCGTGCCTCCCCCTACCTGGAGCTCAGGTCTCGGTGGATTCACTTTCTCGTACCTGAAGCAGGACTGAGCTGGTCAATTCCAGATAGCGCGGAGAAGCCACAAATGACAACAATTTTGCTTCATTTCTGCATGACCACAGATATGCTTCATTGCTGCATGTCAACAATTTTGCTTCATTGCTGCATGACAACAATTTTGCTTCATTGCTGCATTAACCACAGATATGCTTTCCTTCAATTGCTGCATGGCAAGAATTTTGCTTCATTGCTGCATGACAACAATTTTGCTTCATTGCTGCATTACCACAGATGTGCTTCATTGCTGCATTACCACAGATGTGCTTCATTGCTGCATTACCACAAATGTGCTTCATTGCTGCTTGACAACAATTTTGCTTCAATTCTGCATGACAATTTTGCTTCATTGCTGCATTAACACTGATGTGCTTCATTGCTGCATGACCACAGATGTGCTTCATTGCTGCATTACCACAGATGTGCTTCATTGCTGCTTGACAACAATTTTGCTTCATTGCTGCATTACCACAGATGTGCTTCATTGCTGCATTACCACAGATGTGCTTCATTGCTACATGATTAAAGATATCCTTCATTACTGCATGACAATTTTGCTTCATTGCTGCATGACAACAATTTTGCATCATTACTGCATGACCACAGATATGCTTTATTGCTGCATGGCAACAATTTTGCTTCATTGCTGGATGACAACAATTTTGCTTCATTGCTGCTTGACAACAATTTTGCTTCATTGCTGCATTACCACAGATGTGCTTCATTGCTGCATTACAAATGATGTGCTTCATTGCTACATGACTAAAGATATCCTTCATTGCTGCATGACAATTTTGCTTAATTGCTGCATGACAACAATTTTGCTTCATTGTTGCATGACAACAATTTTTCTTCATTGCTGCATTACCACAGATGTGGTCTTTGCCGCATGACAACAATTTTGCTTCTTTGCCGCATGACAACAATTTTGATTCTTTGCTGCATGACAACAATTTAGCTTCACTGCTACATGGCCACAGATATCCTTCATTGCTGCATTACCACAGATGTGCTTCATTGCTGCTTGACAACGATTTTGCTTCATTGCTGCATGACAACAATTTTGCTTCATTGCTGCATTACCACTGATGTGCTTTGTTGCTGCATTACCACAGATATGCTTCATTGCTTCATTACCACAGATGTGCTTCATTGCTGCATGACAACAATTTTGCTTCTTTGCCGCATGACAACAATTTTGCTTCTTTGCTGCATGACAACAATTTTGCTTCATTGCTGCATGACCACAGATATCCTTCATTGCTGCATGACCACAGATATGCTACATTGCTGCATGACAACAATTTTGCTTCATTGCTGCATGACAACGATTTTGCATCATTGCTGCATTACCACTGATGTGCTTTATTGCTGCATTACCACAGATGTACTTCATTGCTGCTTGACAACAATTTTGCTTCATGGCTGCAAGACAATTTTGCTTCATTGCTGCATTGCCAAAGATTTGCTTCATTGCTGCATGACAACAATTTTGCTTCATTACTGCATGACAATGATTTTGCATCATTGCTGCTTGACCAAAGATATGCTTCATTGCCGCATGACAACATTTTTGCTTCTTTGCCGCATGACAACAATTTTGCTTCATTGCTGCATGACAACAATTTTGCTTCACTGCTGCATAACCACAGATATGCTTCATTGCTGCATGACAACAATTTTGCTTTATTGCTGCATGACCACATATATACTTCATTGCTGCATGACCACAGATATGTTTCATTGCTGTATGACAACAATTTAGCTTCATTGCTGCATGACAACAATTTAGCTTCATTGCTGCATTACCACAGATGTGCTTCACTGCTGCACTACGACAGATGTAATCATTGCTGCACTACCACAGATGTACTTCATTGCTGCACTACCACAGATGTACTTCATTGCTGCACTACCACAGATATGCTTCATTGCTGCATAAACACAGATATGCTTCATTGCTGCTTGACGATTTTGCTTCATTGCTGCATTACCACAGATGTGCTTTATTGCTGCATTACCACACATGTGCTTTATTGCTGCTTTACCACAGATGTACTTCATTGCTGCATGACAACAATTTTGCTTCATTGCTGCATGACCACATATATCCTTCATTGCCGCATGACCACAGATATGCTTCATTGCTGCATGACAACAATTTTGCTTCATTGCTGCATGACAACAATTTAGCTTCATTGCTGCATGACAACAATTTAGCTTCATTGCTGCATTAACACAGATATGCTTCACTGCTGCACTACCACAGATGTACATCATTGATGCACTACCACAGATGTACTTCATTGCTGCACTACCACAGATGTACTTCATTGCTGCACTACCACAGATATGCATCATTGCTGCATGACCACAGATATGCTTCATTGCTGCTTGACGATTTTGTTTCATTGCTGCATTACCACAGATGTACTTCATTGCTGCACTACCACAGATATGCTTCATTGCTGCATGACAACAATTTTGCTTCATTGCTGCATGACAACAATTTAGCTTCATTGCTGCATGACAACAATTTAGCTTCATTGCTGCATTACCACAGATGTACATCATTGATGCACTACCACAGATGTACTTCATTGCTGCACTACTACAGATGTACTTCATTGCTGCACTACCACAGATATGCATCATTGCTGCATGACCACAGATATGCTTCATTGCTGCTTGACGATTTTGCTTTATTGCTGCATTACCACAGATGTACTTCATTGCTGCACTACCGCAGATATGCTTCATTGCTGCATGACAACAATTTTGCTTTATTGCTGCATGACAATAATTTTGCTTCATTGCTGCATGACGACAGGTGTGTATCATTGCTGCATGACAACAATTTTGCTTCAATTCTGCATGACAATTTTGCTTCATTGCTGCATTACCACAGATGTGCTTCATTGCTGCATTACCACAGATGTGCTTCTTTGCTGCTTGACAACAATTTTGCTTCATTGCTGCATTACCACTGATGTGCTTTATTGCTGCATTACCACAGATGTGCTTCACTGCTGCACTACCACGGATGTACTTCATTGCTGCACTACCACAGATGTACTTCATTGCTGCACTACCACAGATATGCTTCCTTTCTGCATGACCACAGATATGCTTTATTGCTGCTTGAAGATTTTGCTTCATTGCTGCATTACCACAGATGTACTTCATTGCTGCTTGACAACGATTTTGCTTCATTGCTGCATGACCACAGATGTGCTTTATTGCTGCATTACCACAGATGTGAGTTATTGCTGCTTTACCACAGATGTCCTTCATTTCTGCACTACCACAGATGTACTTCATTGCTGCACTACCACAGATATGCTTCATTGCTGCATGACAACAATTTTGCTTTATTGCTGCATGACACTAATTTTGCTTCATTGCTGCATTACCACAGATTTGCTTTATTGCTGCATTACCACAGATGTACTTCATTGCTGCTTGACAACGATTTTGCTTCATTGCTGCATGACCACAGATATGCTTCATTGCTGCAAGACAACAATTTTGCTTCATTGCTGCATGACAATTTTGCATCATTGCTGCATTACCTAAGATATTCTTCAGTGCTGCATGACAACAATTTTGCTTCTTTGCCGCATGACAACAATTTTGATTCTTTGCTGCATGACAACAATTTTGCTTCTTTGCCGCATGACAACAATTTTGATTCTTTGCTGCATGACAACAATTTTGCTTCACTGCTGCATAACCACAGATGTGCTACATTGCTGCATGACAACAATTTTGCTTCATTGCTGCATGACCACAGATATCCTTCATTGCTGCATGACCACAGATATGCTTCATTGCTGCATGACAACAATTTTGCTTCATTGCTGCATGACCACAGATATCCTTCATTGCTGCATTACCACACATGTGCTTCACTGCTGCACTACCACAGATGGCGCTGTCTCCATTTGGAGAAATAAAGGTTTAATCAATGGGGACGACAGGGCTCTTTTACTATGAGAACGGTCAATCTGTGGAATAGAGCTGGTCACAGCATTGACAGTAGAGATCTTCAAGAAGGGTCTAGATGTCTTTTTACACCTAAATAACATTGATGGTTATGTTATATAGAATTGTTTCCCCTAAATCCCTTCCTCATCCAATCCCTTCCCTTCCTTGGTTGAACTTGATGGACAAGTGTCTTTTTTCAACCATATAAACTATGAAACTATGAAACAATTTTGCTTCATTGCTGCATGACAATTTTGCTTCATTGCTGCATGACCACAGATGTGCTTCATTGCTGCATTACCACAGATGTGCTTCATTGCTGCTTGACAACAATTTTGCTTCATTGTTGCATGACAAAAATTGTGCATCATTACTGCATGACCACAGATATGCTTTATTGCTGCATGGCAACATTTTTGCTTCATTGCTGCATGACAACAATTTTGCTTCATTGCTGCTTGACAATTTTGCTCCATTGCTGCATTACCACAGATGTGCTTCATTGCTGCATTACCACAGATGTGCTTCATTGCTACATGACTAAAGATATCCTTCATTGCTGCATGACAATTTTGCTTCATTGCTGCATGACAACAATTTTGCTTCATTGCTGCATTACCACAGATGTGCTTCTTTGCCGCATGACAACAATTTTGCTTCTTTGCCGCATGACAACAATTTTGATTCTTTGCTGCATGACAACAATTTTGCTTCACTGCTGCATAACCACAGATATGCTTCATTGCTGCATGACAACAATGTTGCTTAATTGCTGCATGGCCACAGATATCCTTCATTGCTGCATTACCACAGATGTGCTTCATTGCTGCTTGACAACGATTTTGCTATATTGTTGCATGACAACAATTTTGCTTCATTGCTGCATTACCAATGATGTGCTTCGTTGCTGCATTACCACAGATGTGCTTCATTGCTGCATTACCACAGATGTACTTCATTGCTGCATTACCACTGATGTGCTTCATTGCTGCAATACCACTGATGTGCTTCATTGCTGCATTACCAAAGATGTGCTTCTTTGCTGCTTGACAACGATTTTGCTTCTTTGCCGCATGACAACAATTTTGCTTCTTTGCTGCAACAACAATTTTGCTTCACTGCTGCATAACCACAGATATGCTTCTTTGCTGCATGACAACAATTTTGCTTCATTGCTGCATGACCACAGATATCCTTCATTGCTGCATGACCACAGATATGCTACAATACACTTGCTTCATGACATCCTACAGTTTTGCTATCATTTTTGCTTCATGCCGCAGCATTTTGCATCTTTGCTGCATTCCCCACGATTGCTTTAATTGCTGCACGTACCATTACCACAGATGTATTTTCATGGCGCTTGACCACGATTTTGCTTTCAAATTGCGCAAGACAATTTTGCTTCATATTGCTCGCATTACCTACAGATATTCTTCATTGGGTCCCCTAGCCTGACGGACACCTTTTTTCTTCCTTTCACTTTCTTACACTGTCTTTTTCACTCATATTTACTTCTTTCCCCCCCTATCAATTCTTCGTTTGTCCGTATACCTTCAGATGCCTCACGGCGATTTTCGGCGATTCATGTATATGTTAGCTCGTGGTTTTCCCAACACTACATTCCCACCCATTAGTTGCACGTATCTGATTTTGCTTGCCGTTCCCCCAAAAAGTGCCCGCGCTGGGAACCCATTTTTTGTATGCTCATTATCACACCGGCGTTACTGTTCCTCACTCCCCCATACTCCTCTGTGCTATACTTCCGATTGTCTTGGGGGTTCATAGTACATTGTTGCTTCACTCTGCTGTCAATGACCACAGATTCCTTTCAATTGCTCCTGCATCTGACCACAGATATGCTTTAATTGCCTGAATGACAACAATTTTTTGCTTGTATTGCTGCATGACCACAATTTAGCCTCATTGCTTGCTTCATTAAACACAGATGTGGCTTCATCCACTGCTGCACTACTAACAGATGTACTTTATTTGCTGCCAACAGCTTTCACCATATGTCCTTTCATTGCCTTCACTACCCACCTATATTCTATCAGTGATGCATAACCACAGAATGCTACAAATTGCGCTTGACGATTTTGTTTCATTGCTCTGCATTACCACAGATGTACTTCATTCTGCATACCACAGCTGTACCTTCTGCTGCACACCACCACATATGTTCTTCCTTCTTCATTAAAACCAACACTATTGTCTTTCATTGCTGCTTGAACAAGAATTTGCTTCAAAAAAATTGCTGCATGACAACAATTTTGCTTCTTTTTGCCATCATGACACCAATTTTGCTTCGGGTTGCTGCATGACGACACTTTTTGCTTCTTTGCTTCATGACAACAATTTTGCTTCAAACTGCTGCATAACCACAGATCGCTTCATCAATTGCTGCATTACAACAAGTTTTGCTTCAAATGCGTGCATTACCACAGATCTCTTCAGTTGCGGGCATGCTACGATCTATGCTATAAGTTGCTGCTGACTCCACTTAGTTTCTTGTCAACATTGTCTGCATGACAGAAAGTTTCCCTTCATTGCTGCATGAGCAAAGAATTTGGCAATCATTGCTTGCATTGAACTGCACAGATGTGTTTATTTGCTGCATTACCAATAATGGTTACTTTCATTTGCTTGCTTTACAAACTCTTTATGCTTATTGCTGCATGACAATTGTGCTTCATTGCTGCTTAGACCAAGATATGCTTCATTGCCCGCATTGACAACATTTTGCTTTCTTTTTTCCTCATGCCAAGAATTTTGGATTCTTTGCTGCAATAACCACATTTGGCTTCACTGCTGCATAACCCCAGATCTGCTTTCATTGTTTCTGCATGACAACAATTTTGCTTCATTGGCTGCTGACCACAAGGTGTGTATTATTGCTGCAGACACATTTCTTCAATTCTGTATGACAATTTTTGCTTCATAATTGCTGCCTTACCACAGAATTCTTTTTCTTACTGCCAATAATCACTGATGTACTTCGATGCTGCTTGACAACGATTTTGCTTTCATTGGCTGCATGACCACAGATTTTTTTATGTCTGTCATTGCTGCAAACAAAACACTTTTGGGCTTCATGGCTGCATGACAATTTTAATCATTGCTGCATTACCACCTAAGATATGCTTCATAAAGGTACATTGCTGCTTTGACAACATTTGCTTCTTTTGGCCGCATGACAACAATGTTGATTTTGGCTGCATGACAACCCAATTTTGGCTTTGCAAACTGGCTGCAAAACCAAAGATATGCTTTCACTTGCTGCATGACAACTCATTTTGCTATCCATTGCTGCATGACCACAGATATCCTTACCATTCTACAATGACCACAGGTATGTCTGTGCATTGCAGCATGACCCAGATGTACTTTCAATTGCTGCTTTATTTACCAATTTTTGCTTCATCTTACTGCTTAAACCACATATGGCATCTGGTCCTGTCTGCGATCTTCAGCTTCCACCTATGTCCTACATTTCTGCTGACCACAGTATGCTTCACATTGGTTGCTTGACGATTTGTTCCTCATTGTATTTCATTGTGCTTAACCACAGATGTGCTTTATAGCTGCATTACCTACTATTTTGCTTTATTGCTTGCATTCCCGACAGATTACTTTCTATTGCTGCCTAGGAAAGAAGACCACATATGTACTTCATTTCTTCACTAGCCAATAACCAAACCCCGCGCTTTGCCTTAATTGCTGCAACTACCACAGATGAACTTCTGCTGCCTACCACAGATATGCTTTCATTGCTGCATGACAACAATTTTGCTTTTCATTGCTGCCAGACAACAATTTTAAGCCTCATGCCTGCCATTCAACAGATGTGCTGTCACAACTGCTTGCCACTCCCACAGCTAACTTCTTGCTGCACTACCCCCCACGATGTACTTTATTGCTGCACTGCCACACAATGTACTTATCATTGCTGCACTAACCTAAGGACCACATATATTCTTCTTTCTGCTTGACGATTTTGTTTCAATTGCTGCATTACCAACAGATGTATGTCAACATTGCTGCCTTACCACAGATATTCTTCTTGAGATGCTGCTTGCAACGATTTTGGTTTCTCATTGCTGCATTACCGACAGATTTCTTCAAATTGACTCACTAACCACAATGTACTAATTTGCTGCACTCCAACCCAGATATTGCTTCCATTCTGGCATGAAAACAATTGTTTGCTTCAAAATTTTGCTGCATGACAACAATTTTGCTTCATTTGCTGCAATGACCACAGGTGTGTATCATTGCTGCATGACAACATTTTGCTTCAAATTCGCTTTCTGCATGACAATTTGGCTTCAATTGCTGCTGACCACATGATGTAACTTTGTTGCTGCATTCACCAGCATATTTCTTCAATGCTGCTTGACAACAATTTTGCTTCTTTGCCTGCATGGACCACAGTTTTGCTTAATTGCTGCAAGGCAACAACTTTTGCTTCTTGCTGCATTACATTTTGGCTTCGGTTTGCTCTGCTTACCTAAGATATGCTTGCATGCTGCATGACCAGCAATTTTGCTTCATTGCTGCCTACCACAGATGTGCTTCACATTCACCTCTCAATTACCACAGATGTACTTCTTCTTGCGCACTACCACAGATGTAACTTTAATTGCTGCAGTTACCACAGAATGTCTTTATTGTGCATTAACCACGTGTTACTACTTCATTGCCGGCACTACCTACCACAGATATGCTTCATTGAAATGGCA